>CAHIKZ030005499.1:2815000-2907500 GCA_903632075.3 Acanthosepion pharaonis
TGTGACCTGATGATTGCATCTGGCATGAAACAGACTGTCGCCTCTAAGTGTTGACTTCTAAGTTCACTTTTATATTTACACACGCTCTGTCTCTAATATTGAGCACTTTATCTCATAAATATAGCACATCTTAAGACTATATTTCTTCATATATATATATATATATATATATATATATATTATATAATCATTTTTTTAAAAATATGATTCCTTCGCTACATAAGAGTTCTCATGTTTCAAAAATGAGAGCCGAAAACCTCAATATAATTATTAAAATTAAATTGAATTAAAGTATCAAGCCCTGTTTCATCCTCAAGCGAAAATTTAGGAATAACCAATCTTGAAATTTACACATCTTTATAAACATGTTCCTCTCGCAAAATTAATTACTATGGAAATGGCTGGGGTGACCATTTTGATAAGCGACGTAAGAGTTAATTTTTATCCCCATATCAGTCTCCTTCGAAAAGAGGTCAATCCGAGGTAGGGTCGGGGTATCCATTTCAAAGTGAATGATGGC
Source organism: Acanthosepion pharaonis (assembly GCA_903632075.3). Taxonomy (NCBI): domain Eukaryota; kingdom Metazoa; phylum Mollusca; class Cephalopoda; order Sepiida; family Sepiidae; genus Acanthosepion; species Acanthosepion pharaonis. The sequence continues at coordinate 2,815,521 of CAHIKZ030005499.1, forward strand.
ATTCATGTGCGCACATCGGCTGGTCAGTCACAGCGAAAGATAACTTTTGGCACCATAATATGTCATTAAGTTTCTAGAGAATTTTGTTTTATTTATTTATTTATTCTTTTATTTTATTTTATTTTTTTTAAGGGCTGTTTCATACTTAAACATGTCACACTGAACTACAATTTGTTTTTTTGATGACTTCATAAAGGGTTTTTCTATCTTATGATTGGGTTAAGCTTTAAGACTTTTTATTAGACTATGAAATTTAATTTTTTTTATGCTGATTATTTAATGCAAAAATTTGTTGATGTCGGCAGAAAACCGTTAACTCATGTCTATGGTTTAATAAATTTTCATTATTTAGAAACTTAATAATGTGTAGTTTTTCATGTAGGCATAAAGGGCATGGGTCATCCCAGGTTTTACAAGTTCTTGTTCTATTTATTATTTTCCATTTTACTTTTGGTGTTTCATTCATTTCTTTTAAATGCCAAAAATATTTGGATAGATATGTCTGATTTCTATTCCTAATATTATTGAAGGAGGTTTTGTGTTGTCTCCATCTAATTTTAAATTCATTCTTCATTGAACCAATGTATATCCTATCAGTGTTAGGACTCTCAATGGATGAGATAGTGCATAGGTATACCACAGATTTTGTGCAGCATTTATTTTCCAACAGGCAGTCTTCAGGGTTTCTACAATCACATAATTTTTCATTATTTTTGTCTAATTTTATTTTTTAGGATTTTTTTAATACTGTTTTGGTATGCGTGTTTTTCCAGGATTTTATTATGTTTTTTTATGATTCTTTCTAGATTTTCAGTGCAACTGTAACTTAATTTTAAGGTGTTTTTATTAAAGATCTTGCTAAGTCTGCTGTTAGTAGGAAAGTGTTTTTCAATTAAAGGTAGGAACTTATGTACTAGCTTAATATATATATATATATATATATATATATATATATTAAGAAATGGACAAAGTCCGACAATTTATTTATTAAAGACATTTTTATGTTTAACGTTCTTTTTATAGATACAAGTATTTAAGTAAATGCTCTGTTTATAATAAACAGTATTAAATAACATTTACCGGCCTGAATGTCCGAGAAATTTTCATAGAAAATATTCGTCCTTTGACAGGATTTGAACCTGCATCCTATACAGAACCGTCATTTACGCTGACGTGCCTTAACCGACTCGGCCACAAAGGAGTGTTCGGTAGGCAAGGTCGAATTTACTGCTTATAAACTTCAATCTTCCATGAATCTCGTACATTCATAACTGCTCTGGCGTATCAAATGTAAACAAATGACATCATATATTAAGAAATGGACAAAGTCCGACAATTTATTTATTAAAGACATTTTTATGTTTAACGTTCTTTTTTTATAGATACAAGTATTTAAGTAAATGCTCTGTTTATAATAAACATTATTAAATAACATTTACCGGCCTAAATGTCCGAGAAATTTTCATAGAAAATATTCGTCCTTTGACAGGATTCGAACCTGCATCCTATACGGAACAGTCATTTACGCTGACGTGCCTTAACCGACTCGGCCACAAAGGAGCGTTTGGTAGGAAGTTTATAAGCAGTAAATTTGACCTTGCCTACCAACGCTCCTTTGTGGCCGAGTCGGTTAAGGCACGTCAGCGTAAATGACGGTTCCGTATAGGATGCAGTTTCGAATCCTGTCAAAGGATGAATATTTTCTATGAAAATTTCTTGGACATTCAGGCCGGTAAATGTTATTTAATACTGTTTATTATAAACAGAGCATTTACTTAAATACTTGTATCTATAAAAAAGAACGTTAAACATAAAATGTCTTTAATAAATATATATATATATATATATATATATATGGACCAAAATCACTGCTGATGTGAATAAGCTGTTAGGAGCTTAAAAAACATTATCCTTTGACATGTATTTGCATGTGTGTACATACACACATATGCCAAGACCTTTGAATGCCCTGACTGGTGGATATCATTTACACTTAAAAAAAACAAAAAACAGGATGTCTATTCAGACACCTGTATCCACTAAATATAATGTTTATAGTAATAAGAATAATGTTGAATTATAAATAAAAACCATTAATTCCTACAAAAAATAGTTAGCATATATGAACTTTGAAAGAAGGTACCAACAAGAGATATGCCTTTCTTACAAAGAACAATTTAGTCTTGCTTTACTGTGTTTAAGTTCTTTAAAGTGCACAAAACACACATATGGATTAGTGTTTATGCATTTTCACTGATAGCAACCTGTCTCAAGCCATGTCATATTTGTAAGATGGAAACAAAAACAAATTGGCAAATATTGTGCATATATATTTTTCTTTACTTGCCTCTTGCATTGTGAAAGTAATTTCTATATGGATTTGGTTTAGCAGATTTTAATCTCTCAAGTGCATTGAAGAATCAGTGACCCAGTCAGTGACATGGAGTGATGGTAGTGACAGCTCAAGGGAAATGATGTCACTTTTTCTTAAGGGACCAGAATGCATCAAGTTATACTCAGATTTCTTCAAGGTAGAAGAAAACAGATTCTCTGACTTCACTTTTTCCTGAAAATGCTTATTTAAGGAATACAGATTTAATTTTTTTTTTCCATATATTCTTTGTATTCTTCAGCCACCTTTTGTCTCTCTGTATTTTCATTGATTAGCAGTATAGTCAAAATCTCTGTTCAACTGAAATAGAAGGATATTGATATGGGAATATGTGTGCATATATTAATATGGGCATAGAAACCACCAAAAGTCCCAACCATGAGTTTATAAACATTTTGTGATGTATTAAAAACTTACACATTCATTCATCTGATTTCTTGAAATGATATTAGGTATGACAAGTATAGAAATAAGAGCAACATGTATATACCTGTGTATCAAGTAAAAAATTCCTTTCAAAAGTGAAGAAAGCCAGGGAATAAAGCAACCAAACTGCTGTGATAAAGATAACAAAGATATTGAAATTGACCCAAAAGAATGCATTACAATCACTGACCACTGTGCATGTTGTTTTGTTTGTTTGCTTTGTGTCTTTTTGCTTTGTTTTAATATACTCTTAATTTATGAAAATCTAATTTATACAAACAAATAAATATTTTTTCATAATGTCTGGTTATTTTTAAAGAGATTTTGTTTTTCATCGGAAATCTTTTGCACTAAAAGGAAAGGTAACAATGAAGCATGACTGAAGAATGGTAAAATTTTAAAACTACCAGAAATTAATAAATTCAAACTAAGAATTTAACACAGACACACAGATGTCTAGCAATATATAAAGGTATTGTACACTGACATCAGGGTCATTCCATGTCAATTTAACCAATCAATGTATACCAAAAAAATAGATTTTGTTCATTTTGATATGTTGTAGCTCTTATAGTCATTAGAAAATCCTTAAAATTTTAAGTGAAAATTCATAACCGTTCTCAAGATGTCATAAGTTGAAATTTTGCTGAATCAGCATTTTCCATTGATGGACATTTCCATTTTCAAACTCAACAATCTCATAAAAACCCTTATATCTTCTGATCCACTGACCAGAAATTAATGGAATTTAATGTCTTTATTGGTTTTTAGTCAAGAAATCAAAATAACCCTTTAGAATTTTACAGGGAGTAACTAAAAAGTAGATATTAGCAGTTTTCTGGTGACAAAAATGAAAGTTTTTAGGTGGCTGACCAAATGAAAATATTGAGAAATATTATCTTCAGCTCTTAAAAGTAGCAAAAGGTGGCACAATATTTGAAAACTAGAGTATTTGGGGAATAAATCCCAATAAGTTTCATTAACTGTCTGTTAAAGCTACCAATTCTAGATCTCTTAATAGTTTTTTTCTCAAAAATTCTGATTCATAATAATTTCACAATGATTTTCTAATATTGACTCATTCTGCTAAATGTGATCAAGTCCATAGGTAACAAAACATTGGGAAAGCATTACATAGTATTTGGGGAATTAATTCCCTAACTTTTAACAACTCTGTCTTTTTATTTCAATTTTCAGTTTCCTCTTACTTCACCAATTCTAGCATTGCTCTATACTTGTTCCATGAGCAGCATTTTCTAGAAATCCAGTTTTATATACTGTTTGACCCAGTCAACACACTTGATGAGGTGATTCAGCTTTAAAGGAGGACAATGTATTCATTTCATACATATTCATAAATGCTTCACTATGTAGCATCACAACTTTTTAGGCCCATTAATGACATTAATAACTCTTTACTTCTCTTAAGTGGATGTTTGTGCATCTCAAGTATCAACTGGATTTTAATTTGTCAGCTTGTGCATTGTATGCTACCAGTTTTGTAATAAATTTCTTGATTGAGCAATGGTCTCTTGCCAGGAACTTAGCAATTTCTAATGTTTAATGAAGTATTTGAACAATTCTGTCCTCACTCTTTAAACATGATTTATAACCTATGGTGCATCTGAAATGGTGGCAGTGAAGTAATATCAATAAAATGGCTGACAAAATGATTTTCTGTTGCATATTATTGGACACAATTTCATGTGTCAATGTTACTAAATTTTGGGCCACATTAAGTTCAAATATATACAGTAAATAAGATTGTATTTAAAAAAAAAAAATAACTTGCATAAAATGTCTGGTACTGCTTCTATTTTTTTTCTTTTTCTGTTATTGTTACTTGGTGTACCCAAATTTTGTGCTGACTGACGTAGTGGTAGAAATATGAATGACATTTTGTATTTGAATTTCTAAAATTATGAATTATTATTGTACATAAATACATTTATTTTAGTTGCAATATTTTGAACTTGTAAATCCTCGTGTCTGTTGTAGTTGGTAACCTTTTGGGAATTTTTAAGACTTTTATTCAATCCCTGGAGATAATGTTTTCTTTCTGCTGTCCATGCATGGAGAGATCTTGTATCAGTTAATTTGCTCTCATGATGCTACTTTTTGCCCTTTCTGCTGAACCAGAATATGTGTCACTACCACAAGATTTGTTTAATCAATTCTGAAGGGTACAATAGCTGGACTGGTATGATCATAACAACCAACATAAGAATACTAGATGAACGTATTATAATGACTTGTGCTTTATTTCCTGCTTACTTTATTATTTTTTTTTAATTTGTCGTTGTTTATATTTACTTTCTCACATATATTAAAATACATTTCTTCCAGAGATTCTGGGATGAGATCTTTATTTACAGTCAAATGATTGTTCTCATATCACATTATGCCTTCTGGTCTTTATCAGGTACTTGTCAATCCAAATAACCTTCAGTAAATTTAAAACTGAACCCTTTATTTAATCTATGGAAATAAATTGTTCTTGTTCCTCTGTCCTCATTTAGTACTGCATGCTCTGTTTCCACTGAGTTTAAGCACAGGAATTGAACTCATAATTACTATATCACTAAATTCATGACTTTCTACTGGGCTTGAACACAGACAATCAGAGATACACAACTATTGTAATAGATGTTATGACAAAAAAAAAAAAAAAAAGATTTCTTGCTCTAACAGTCTCTAACAGCTAATTTGTGGTTGTCCTGGGTATGATGATAAACTGTATCCGGCAGTAAGGTCTCTCAGGAAATTGGAGGTTTTGAGGAGCCTGGAGCTACCTCTTAATTGGTGTTGTTCCCAGGTCCACTCTGACCTGGGATGGTAGAACCTGTTAGGTTCCAGCTATGGCCAAATAGTGAACTCCCCCACAAAAAATCAGTACACTTTTATAATAAAATGAGCAACAATACATTTTTATAGCAAAATGACAATCGATGCAATGCTAAAAAAATATATAAATACATTTTATAGTAAAATTATCAACAATAAATTTTATGATCTACAAACTATATATCTAAAAAAAAAAAAAACATACCTTTTATTCAAAGTATAAAATTATGTATAAAATATATTCAGTTGAAGGCATAAACTTGCATTGAAAATATTTAGATTTCGGCATTAAATAATCCATAGAGGTTGATATGCTTCTAAATAAAATCAACAAACCAAACAAATCAATCTGGTTGAGTCACACATTCAATGCTATAAATAACAATTTTTACAGCAATTTTTAAAATCTCTGATCCAGGTGCTTCCATTCATACATAGCTTTTGTTTGTCATTTTTCTGTTTATTTTTTTGATAATGTTGAATTAAAAATTCAACGTACATGGGTGTGTTAAAAAGTCATTAACCTGGCCAATCTTCAAAATCTGATTAAATGATCAAATATTAGATATATGAGTTCTGAGAAAGAGTGAAATCTTGTATAATCTTTGTGATATTAAAATCACGACTCAGTGTATCTTGTTTACACAGATATACTTATTTTTAGTTTTACAACTAACTCATTACATGTCTGTATATAAAATATGTTGCGTTAAAAGGAAATATTTTTTATAAAATTATGAAATGAATCCAGTATAATATTTTGACATTTAGAAAAGCATAAAGGATTTTAGCTAATGTCATTCTGGATCTCTTGGTTGAGTTTTGTTTACACCCATACATTCATTTATTCTATAGATTATGAGAGTATTTTAGTTAATGAAATAACAAAACTGAAAGAAAGGAATTTATTGAGTAGTTATAATTTGCCTTTCCCAGTTTATTTTATGGCACTACTCTTTGAATGGTAAATCAAACTCACCTGTTGGAATCATTTTAATTCTACAAATATATTTAAAGTTGATTTTACTAAATAAATATTTTATTGGCCAAGTTTGGCACAGTCACAACAGAAGGGCATACAATAAAAACTGAACTTATCAAGAATAGCTTGTACATCTACTTTGCTAATCATCTGTAGCAGATTGTGATAAAAATAAAGCACCTGGTAAGAACTGAACTTAAAGCAAGTTTGCTCACAATCACCTTGTTCAAATATACAAGATATATCTAGAAAGTATCCAGCAATTTTGCATACCTTGACAATAAGTTGTACAACCTTGATGTGACTTGGCAATCATAGACGATCAACTTTATTGCACATTTGTGAAGAGAGACACAGCAGTGAGATGCTATTCAGTGAGTTTGTGTATTGTGTGATCACATTTTCCATGACTATGCATCAGATTTTTTTTGAAGCTTCCACACTTGTGGAAACTATTTGAATGATTAAAAAGGCTTTCAATGAGAATTCAATGAACAAAGGCCAGATAAAATGTTGGTATTGATGCCACAAAATTGAATGAGAATTGATTAAAAGAAATCCATGTTCTAGGGAAGAATATCCAAAAATGTTGAGCATGCACAGGCTGCAATCATAAGAAATCAGTAATTGATAGTACAAGAATTAGAATATATATATATATATATATATATATATAAATTTTATCTATTTATCTTTTCTATATACTGCTGGGGTTCTATTGATTATTATTCCCTTTCCAAAAATGCATTGTTTTTTTTAAAATGCCAAATTAATATTTATTGCTGTAAATCAAAATGAATTTTCACAATGAAAATTCCAATTTAATTTTTTTTTGTTTTTTTTAAACAGGGCTGAAACTTTTTTTTTTAATTTCAGAAAATCCTGTTTGATTCTAGCTCCTGCTGTCAGGTGATATTATGCAACTAAATGGATTTTCTGTTTTCGGGCAAATCTTTAAATTTTAAACTTGAATACTAACAGATTGAAGACTCTTCTATTATTAATATTACTATTATTTATCTATTCACTGCAAATGTCTGGTGGTTGTACTTGGTGAGTGACAGCAGGTCTCTTCCAGTCTTTAACAGTTTTTTCAGTATTATTGTTAACATTAGCAGTAATGTAGCCTGGATAGTCTAATCTTTTTGTTGAATCTCTTGTTCCTCTAATCTCACCTCAAATATTTTTATCTCTAAGCACAACCTTCTTATCTTTCAATTTCTTCATTTCATCAAGGTCCTGATATTTTTTCTGTATGATTTACTGATTAAGCCACTCATGATCTGGCATTTTTTTCATCATGATAATCAAATAATTTTTTTTTTTTTTTAATGAGGTTATTAATCTTGAACTTAAAATTCTGGAGCATTTTATCCTTTTTTATTTTCTACAACAGACTCTGATTTATTTGACACCATTTCTTTAACATGTTTGAACCTCAGTTATTTGCACAATTCCCAGCGTAATAATGTCCATGCTTTGTCATGTATGTTTTTGTATTCCTTCTGGGTCAGTTTGCTGTATACATTTATAGTCAACTTTTTCTCTACAAAATTGACATCTGTTGTTTTTCTATGGATTTCTTTATACTTAATAATAAAAATAATTATAATTTTATCTTTGATTACAAATGAAGTTGTTTTATTATATATATATATATATATATATATATATATATATAATGGTTCTCAAGTAGTTTGCAAACACACACACAGTCAGTTTTATATATATATATATATATATGACTGTGTGTGTGTTGAACTTCTCGAGGCTCATAAGGCACATTCCACCAAATTTGGAACATAGATTGTACTTGATACTGGGTGTGTCTGGGAAAATAATTAGTCATTTTTCAATAATCGATAAATATAATGTTTAAATGGGAATTTCCATTAGTTTGGTTGTTTTTAAACTTTCAGACATGAAATCTAAATCCTAAGGCTGATTTTAATGAAACTTGATAAGTGTATGCAAAGGGACCCCAAAAAATTCAAATTGCTTCAATTTTGATGAAATTTTGCATGTTTGTTACGCTCTTACAATGTGATAAAAATCGGTTGTCAGATTTTTAAAAATGCATGAGGGGGCCCCCAGGATGACCCTATAAACCCCTTGATGCCTCAATTTCTTTTCAAGTGTATTTTGTAGCAGTATTCCCCAATTTCAATGAAAATTTCAGTACATATTGAGATTATGAAGTAATATTGAGTAACTGAAGTAGTCACTTGGAATTCACTGAAAATCAACACTGGGACCTCCACAAGTTAGGGGACCAGCAGGGAACCCTAAAATTTTCAATTAAGTCTACAGCCTTGGCCATAAAGTCAATTAAATAGAAAACTTAAAAAAGATGTGCTTTATTATTTCAATTACTATTAGTCTTAAGCCTGTCCTTTGGCTTGAAATTTGGGCCCCCTAGGGTGAACCAAAGGGACCCCCAAATTTTCAAATTGCTGCCCCATTAGTCTTTCAATTGTAGTGGTTAGCAGCATTCCGATGAAAATTTGCACATAATTTGTGTTTAGATCAATCAACTCAAAATCAAAACTGACACCCCATGAAAAATATCAGTTTTCCCCATGAATTTCCCGTTTTGGTACTGAAATAGTTTAGTTTGCATTAATTTGACGTCAAAAATTATATCCTTCCTTAAGAAAAAAAGAATAAGTGCAAACAAAAGTGTGCACTGATGAGAGAAGTGCATGTAGGTATAAGATGCGTGTGCGAGATCAATCAAGATCTGTAGTGTGTACAATTGATTTTGCTCCACGTGCAATGATCGATCAAGTTATGTAGTATGTACTATTGATTTTGCTTCACATGTAGTGTTCATTAGTGCTATGTGTTGAAATAAATGCAAAAAATCTCATTCGCATCAAAGTTGTCATCCAGTAAAAAGGTAGGCTGCCTTCATTGCATGTATATTTTGAATTTTTGATATTTTCCATTTAAATTTGTGAAAATCATATTAAAAAAGTTTAAGCGTAAATGCCAATTTTTAATTATGTATTTATCATCTAATCAGCGTTTAAATAATACTTACTAACTCATATATTTGGAAACTTGAGCCCTAAAATTTTGACAGTTTTATTCTGAAAAATGCACTTATAATAATAATGTAAATACCCTCTTTCGATTCATTTACAATTATGCTAAACTTAGCATTTACATTTTAACGTTCATAGTGAGTAGGTTTCTAGCTGCACGTTAATTATTTTTATCACTAGAATGTTTCTTTGGTAATCTATTTTTAGATAAATCCTAACTTTACAAGCTTGCTTATAATTGTTTACCATGTTCCCGTGGTCTCCCTTATAAACTTGCATTTAATTTATTGTGGCTATATTTCCATTAATGTGTATAATATTCTTGCTTTTTGATTAATTACTTCATTGTTATTCAAAAAGCTTAACCAAACCCCTCCAACTACAGTCTGACAGTAATGCCAAGAAAGCGAAATCCTTCACTTGGACGTGCTACTACTACAGCCAAATGCATGAAAGCATGGAGAAGAAACGCTTCACAACAAGAAACTCAAATTAGACTGACACAAAATGCTATTCGTACAGCTAATGCAAGGTCAGCAGAAACTAATGAGCAATGGTTAACTAGACAAGGAAGGAACGCTGCCAGAATTTCTGCTACTCAAGCTGTCGAAACTGAGGGGCAAAGAACAATTCTATCCAGTCTTTGTGAACGTTGGTTTTCAGCCTTGGCACGGCTACTAGAAGTCTTTGTTGAATTTCTTCTCCTTCCAATGCATGTTGTTCATTTGATGTAGTTTGAGCAAAAGCTGTCAACAAAGCATTTCTCTTCAACAATTTTCGAAGATCAATTGCGATTAATGTACTCTTCATTTGCTGACAAATTTTTTTGTATCTTCTGTGCTTCTGTAAAAAACAACTTTCTCCTGTTATAAATGTTTTCACACTTCATGTCATTATAATTTTTCGCCATATAGATAAGAGGGACTAAAGAAAAATCTTCTTTATTTTAACTTTACAAATTTGATGAGGTTCGCGATCTTTTTTGAATAAACCCAGGCAACACCGGGTAATGCTGCTAGTATATATATAAATTGATTGTATGCATCATACATTTAAAATCACATATCAGAATAACCTGTTAATAAGACCTGTTTTTCTCATTGGGTCTTCATGAAAGCTATATTTGCTATCTTCAGTTTTGCACCCAAAACAAACAGTAATTTTTTGAAAGGATTTTTTTGTCTGACATTGTTTCTTATTATTATAAACGTCATTTTCAGTGGTTACACATGGTTGTTTTTTTTTGTTTTGTTTTTTTGTATTTTACTTTATAAAAACAGTAAAATTACAACAACTGTCCAGAATTGAAACATCCTACTGAAGAAAAATTGAGCCTCCATCTGGAATCAAACCCGCATCCCTTTTTTACCTCAGGGAAACTACTTAAGTGTCTCTACCAGCTTGGCTGCAGAGTTTGACAGACAGGACAAAGTCAGAATAACCTGTTAAAGGATATATATTTTTAACAGGTTATTCTGATGTTGGAAATTCATGTTTTTGTGCTGTTTTTATTTAAGTACCCTCTCGGTCAACATATAGTTAATATTTTGTTGGATACATCCTACCACTTTTGGAATTCAAATATACATGTATAAGTAATGTTATTTCTGTCTGAATTTCTGAGATGTTGTTATAATGTTTCAATTGTTCTACCCTCCTTCATCAGGTGTATGTCAATATATCTAATGAAGGAGGGTATAACAGCTGAAACATGATAACATACACAACCTAACAGGTAACCTACAGGGAATTCTGAATTGAAAACCTTTATTTAATCTATAGGAGTAGACTGTTCTCATCCTACTGCCCATGTCTAGGGATATCTCACTCATCTAGTTCTTATTTTTAGTATTGCTCAGTTATTGTTCACCTCATTTCTCCAGAATCCAAATACACACTGCCAATTGCAAGGACTGAGTGCACAATTACTATTCTTGAACCAATGCTAGGCTTTTGGCTTTGATATCTAACTCTCCAGTGTTCTTCCATTCCTTGCAGTAGTGGTAAAAAAAATATAAAGGTGAAACAAGCTGTCCTCTAAAAGTAAGTCTGAGACAGTGAAATCAGCCATGGCTGATCATGTATGGAGTAAAATTTGTAGTCATCAATCCCTGTGGAATGAAGTGAAAATACTAGACAAGAAAGAACACTGGAGAGTAAGGCATCTGAAAGAATCTGTGCATATGTTAGGCCTCCTTGATAGGAGAAACAAATACAATATGGAAGCTGCTAGAAAAAAGAAGAAAAACAAATGACAAAGTCTGCAGCTGCAACAACAGAGAAAATGTGTCAGGGAATTGTGGATTAGTTCACTGAATAGCTTTAGTGTGGACAAAAGTAAAGGTTTTATAACTGGGTGTGTTGACAGGGTTTACTGAATAATTTTATTTTATATATAAAAATGTTTGATGCATCTACTCGTGGAAAATGATAAGAAAATGTCATTCTCTCACTCACTCACGTGCACACACACACAAAAACAAACATTAAACGTTCTGCCCCAAACAAGGCAATAAAGTCACTGAGACACAAGAGGTTACTGAGTGTGAGAAAATAAAATTAAATAGAACAATAAAAGGACATAAATTAAGAAGATAAGATAAAGATTGATCTTCAAAAATTACAAATTCAGTATCAAAGTTGACTGGAAAGCCAAGTAAAAAAAAAAAACAAACTTACTGTTACATCTAGACATTTAACTGTAAAATGATGATATATATATATATATATATATATATAGAATGTGTGTGTGTATATATATATATATATATATATATATATATATATATATAGAATGTGTGTGTATATATATATATATATATATATATATATATAGAATGTGTGTGTGTATATATATATATATATATATATATATATATATATATGTGTGTGTGTATATATATATATATATATATATATATATGTGTGTGTATATATATATATATATATATATATATATAGAGAGAGAGAATGTGTGTATATATATATATAGAGAGAGAGAGAGAGTGTGTGTGTGTATATATATATATATATATATATAGAATGTGTGTGTATATATATATAGTGTGTGTATATGTGTATATATATATATATATATATATATATATATATATATATATATATAATATTACATGAATCATTCATAAAAAAAACAAATATAAAGGTTAATGATTTAAACCTTTATATTTGTTTATTGTATGAATGATTCATGTAATTATAAATTGAACTGCACCTATAATCGAAATATATATGAGAGAGAGAGCGAGCGAGCTAGATAGGGTATATTTCAACCAAGTTCTGTAAGATTTTTTTTATTCAACTTTTCTATGGTTCACACAAATTTTTCTCATTCCCATAGAAAATTTGAACAAAAATTCTCCAATGTCTTCTGATAATGGCTTATCAAAGCCAAAATCACTCAGAAGACCATGGACAATTTGTTAAAATTTTACTCAGAAAACTGGTTCAAATGCTAGGAAAAAATTAAATAAAAAATCTGAAACAATGAACTTTCATTGATCTTCTCTCTCTCACACACACACACACACACACACACACACACACACACACACAAGTAAAATACTGTGGATCAATTGCAGGTTTGAATCTTTTATATATGTAGGAAGTGAGATAAATCCTACTGAGAAAGATGTGAAAATTCACATAGCTAAAACCTGGGCCATCTTGAATAAAATGAACGTTATCTGGAAATCTGATCTACCAGGCAACCTCAAGCAGAGATTCTTTCGGGCCACTGTAGAGGTGGTTTTAATGTATGATACCACTGCCTGGACATTAACTAAAGCCCTACAGTCTAAGCTTAATGGAGCCTACACTTGGATGCTGAGAGCTATACTTAACATCTCTTGGAGAGCAACATTCAACTAAATTACAGCTTTATGACCCATCCCTGATATTTCTACAATCTTACATGAACACAGAATGCGCTTTGCAGGACACTGCTGGCAGGCAAAACAAAACCTCGTGAGTGATCTAGTGTTCTGGACATAAAACAAAACGAGTTGGGTGCCCAGCTACCACCTACATTAATCAGCTATGTTATAACACAAAATACCTCCCTAATGACCTTTTGACTTTGATGGTTGGCATGATAGATTCATAAATGTCTGAGCTAATTCAACCAAATTAAAAAAAATAAAAAAATAAAAAAAAAAAGGATTATAATTTAATAGTTTTTGTGCTAGGTTAGTCATCTCAAAACTAATTCTATTTTCTCCCCATTGACTATTTATAAAAAAAGTCAAGTAAAGAAAATAGTTAATAAAAAAAAAAAAAAATGATTAATTTTTCTCTTGAACATTTTTAAAATATTGAATATCTTTTCTAATATGTTTAATATTGTAAAGGTAAATAAAGATTATACAAACTATTTTGAATGTATAAATAGCTATTTCTTATGGAATGCTAATTTCGTGGGCAGCATATATATTTTTTATTTAAGGTTTAAAAATTATCTTTTAACTTAGTAGTAAAGAGGTTGGTCATTTCCCTCCCTTGTTTTTATTTTCTGTAGAAATATAGTTTTTATCTTGCCTCATCTTTTTCAAACTTGTAGCTATTTTCTCTAAATAAAAATAAAACCTTTTATTCCTTATTTTTTTCCAATTATTCCATCATTTTAATATGATGATCTAGGCATTCTATTATTTTGCCTTTCTTTTAGGAGCTGTTTTGTATTTTTTTTTTCATCTCCTCAACTCAAATATCATTGTTTAACCGAGTCACAAGAATAAGTGTTAAGGTCTAATGCTTGTAGTGTTGAGAACAAGAATAGAAGAGCTTTGTGTTGTCTCATTGAACTATAAGTGTTTTTATTGAAAAAAATTTGGTTAATGGAACTCAACATAATCTGTTGCTTCCTTGATAAGGTTACCTAAAGCTTGTCTGTTGTCATGTTAACATTACAAATACTATAAAACCATAACACTGAGTTTTGTGACACTGTTAGTAGTGCTTTAGTTGAGATGAAAAATAATGTACTCTGGAGTACACTGGATAGAAGACCAAAGAAGGAATTGTTCAAAACAATGTATTAAATTAACAAAGAGGAACCTAGCAGACCCCCAAAATATGGAATAATGAAATATAAGGGGTTCTATGACCCTTCAGGATATAGGTAAGTGTGAATCTCCGCAGAATTATCTGTGAATTGCCATTCATTTTTTTTTTTTTTTAAGATAGTAGAGTGGTTTCCAGTTGCTTTCGCCAAGGTTTGGGATTCAGAGTTCTCCTTCTTTTAGATTGGTTGCTACCCAAACCTACGGTGTCCAGTCTACCCTACTATTTAACCCATAGTTGGAGGATGTGTTCATGCTTTTCCCAAGGAAAGTGAATGCAGTAGACAAACTTGGAATTTGACCTCTGCTTGCTGATTCTGCTTTCTACATTGATATCTGTTACACTACCCACACATCACGAATGAAATAAAATGAACTTAATTCACTATAATGAACTTATTCAGTTATTTCAGTTACTTATACTGTTGGAGTGTCATAAATATCTATAAGTGTTTGAAACAATTGTAGATATGTGTAACACGTTCAAATAACTGGTGTTGCACCCTCCCATTGCACTAAAATGTCAAGGATTAGGACAAAAATGTCTGCTGGGAATCTCTTATGCCAATAAAAATCAAAGTATGATAGCTGCACTGAACAGATAAATATTTTAATTTCATATCAAAACTGTTTTTGATAATGTTTGAAAACAGGAATTTTCAATTTCCTTAGTAAAAGTTAATTGAGCTATTCATAGAGCATTTTATGAATGTAAAAATCCTATTTTAATGCACTAAAATACAATGTTATAGTTTGAGTCTACATGAATTCAATACTGTATTTGGATACATTTTATAAATTTAATACAAATCATATTTTCAAGAGTTGTTCAGACTATTTATTTCTTTTGTTGTAACATTTCAGCCAATCCACTCTCCAACTTTCTTCCTATGGAAAGAGATGATTTTTTTTAGTAGAATTTTTTAATGCCAATTATACACTTTAAGAATGCTGAAGGGTGAATTGGTTGAAATGTTGTAACAACAAAGATACAAAATAAAGTAATCAATATGTTAAACTCTTGAAATTGCATTTCAATAACTCGCCAAATCCCTGTCCCGCAAACAGTAAATTATAATAGTTCTCTTCCCTCCATAAAATTTCTGTATAAACATTTTCAGCAACACATGTCACCACTGGAACCACAAGTACCATCTCTAACAAGTGAAATAATATAGCAGAACCCTTTCCTTATTCAGAACTGCACACAATCCCTGCAAAAGAGTGCTGGAAAATGTTAAGAGTAGCTATACACTGACCGACCAAGCCAAAGTAGAAAACAAATCCTTGGGTCTTGTGTGTTTTGGAAGATTGCAAATGGAATTCTCAATAGAGGCAGTGTTTGTATGCAAACATATACTCTGTATATGGTGTCAAAAGTAGATCCGAATTTCAGAGCCTTAAACACATTAATTCATTCAAATGTAATTTATGGTTCAATTTGGTGCAGATTCAGTAACTTTTAAACTCACAGCCTGCAAAACAAAAACCAAAAGAATAAACCTAGAAAATTAGCAATCTGCAAAGCAAAGATTATAGCATAGCTTTCTAAAATTGTTAGGCTACTTTTAACTCCCCATATTAATATATAAACAATTTTGTTTTTTGGGGTTTTTACCATGCTGGATCTTGCCTGAATTTCATCAAGATGTACGCCAAAGGTTTTCTTAAATGGAAAGTTATTTATATCTTGGAGAATTTGAATACAATAAAACTATCAATAGCTTATAAGCCTACTATATTTTTCACTAGTGTTTTGTCCCATAATGAACAGGCAGCTTATGTATAGTATAATTAGATTTTAATTTCTTCTCTTTCTTTTGTGTTACCTCTAGCTGACTGCTCTCTCAATAAGATATGTAATACTTTTATTGAAGATCAGCTTAAAATACTTAATGAGGCTTGAATTCCTTGTGATTTGCTTGGAAGGGCGACATGCTTACCACTAAGTTACAGACACATGATTACAGCATTCAATCAATTTTATTTTTGTGGTCTGTGCTTTTGTATACATTTTTTTTTATACATCTCTGTTTTTATTTTTTATATACTTATATTTTTACTGAAATACTTATATTTTTTCTCCAATTTATATTTTAAGCCTTCTATTTCAATTCTGACAAATGTCACTTGCAGGCAAATATTCTTCACATTTACTATCTTCATTTATTTCCCTCTTTTTACATTGAGGCTTTCAAGATGATATTTTTTAAGAATTCTGTTAAAAAAATTTAAATAAAATATTACTTTTTACATTAAATTTTTTTTATTACATTTATTCTTCCTAACCTTATATTTGTTATCCACTCCTTCAAGCTCATCAATGTAGACAATCACTGCAATAATTAAATATCAGATGATGATTATGATGATATCTTTACGAATTCCATCCACTGACTTTCAATATTTTCACATGTTTCTATATTTTTTTTCGATGATGGAATCTGTAAAGATATCATCATCTAAAGAAATATAGAAACATGAAAATATTATTGAGTCCATGGATAAATTTTCTTTTGCTGATATTTTCAAGTTTTTTGATACTGAATAATTATATATATTCTTGTTTCTACCTACCTCATGCTTCATTTCCAATATTAACACCTTTTTATGCTATATGAATTATATTTTTACAACTTACATAGGAATCTATGCTTTTTATAACAATAAATAAGTCCTAACACCAAATATTAAACAACATTGGAACACACACACTGAAATTTTATTATGTAAGTCAATGTTTTCACAATAAAATTGACATTAACCAACCAAGTTTTCAGGATATATAATCAAAATATTAGTGATAATTTGTTTTGTGGCTATCATGTTTTATTATGAAAACAAAATGTAATATAATTTTTTATTTATGAATAAATCCAAAAGATATAAGTGATTTCTGTTTTGGGGAATGAATTGTAATGATGGCGTATAATCCTAACTATGAGAGTAAGTAAAAAAATATCTGCACTTGTAGTATATTGCTCCTGGGTTCAAATAAGTCAACTAACACTTATATATAAAAAAAATATAAATATCTTTATTGTTTGAGTTGTGGCGAATGGGTAGAGTGAGGGAGAATCACAGAGGTTAGCATTGCACACACAGGAATTGACAAAGATAAATCTTTGGTGAACCTCCAGCCAGTCTCTCTATCCAGATCAAGAATCAAACCAGTTATATAACATTTGGACAATGTTGCCTATGCAACTTTGTGACCACGCCTCTTCCAGCATGTGCCCACACATGCATGGATTTCCTTCTGTTCAGGACACCTGTACGTCCTGTTTATTTTAGCCGCAGATACATTTCCTGTTTGTGCTATCACCAGTTCTGATTTCCACTCACACACTGATGCACGGAAGTAAGACCAAAGGTCTTTCCTCAACCAATATCCAATATACTTTCACCATAACATATCTTTAGGTTTGCTACACTGCCTTCTGCTCATGCATGTTTATATTTGTTACTATTGTGGTTATGTGATCAAAGTTTAGGCTTGATCATGCAAGTTTTTTTTTCTTGCTGCTGCAGTGTAAACATGGCCACTTTGCTAGAAGTGTGTACCGAAGAGGAACAAAGAGCAGTGATCCAAATCTGCAGAGAATATACTATCTCATCAATGATAACTTGTCAGTTCACCATTACCATCTCTTGAGCTTGTTGAATCTTCTTGCCAGTGGTGGAGGTTGATGGTCTTAATCCTTCTTTGTGTGTCCTGTTTGTTTGGCCATTTTAAACTTCTCAGTCTACTCATACACATTTCTACATGTTAGTATACTGTTGCTGTATTGTGTTAAAAGCTTTTGATGAATTTCAGTCCCTGACATACCTTCCGACCAGAGAAATCAAATCACTGCTCTTTGTTCCTCCTTGGTGTACACTGCTAACAGAGCGGCTTTGTTTGCACTGTAACAGCAGCAAGAAAACTGGTGCAATCTATCTCAAACTTTGATCATTTGACCACAATAGTACCAACTACAAGCATGCATGA
Organism: Acanthosepion pharaonis; assembly: GCA_903632075.3. NCBI lineage: Eukaryota > Metazoa > Mollusca > Cephalopoda > Sepiida > Sepiidae > Acanthosepion > Acanthosepion pharaonis. Next base: position 2,834,281 of record CAHIKZ030005499.1, read on the forward strand.
ACAGAAGACATTGTGATAAACCTAAAGATATGTTATTGAAAGTGTGGATAATTTTTGACTTACCCTTGTACTATTCATGCATGACAGTTGAGAATAAATTTGAAGTATGCTAACATACCTTAGTTTTCACATGGCAGTGGCAGTATACATTGTGGATTAAAGTAAAATTGTTGTTCTCCTCCATGACAACACAAGACTGCATATGTCAAAAACAGAGAAAAGAATTTGGGAACTCAGTCTGTTCTACTTCACCTACCATATTCACCTGATCTTGCACCAACAGATTACTACTGTTTTTCAACCAATGCAAAACACTTTCATGGAGAAAACTCTCTCATGAATATCAGATTCTAGAGTTTATTGAAAACTTTTCATTTTTGAAAAACTACAGAATTTTACTCCAAAGGTATCAAACAGTTACCTTGATAAGTGTCAACAAGTCATTGGAAATAATGGCGAATATATAATTGAATAAAATGTAATTGTACTTTAAAAATGAAGTATAAAGTTAAGCAAAAATGAAAATCATTTATGATAAACCTAATAGAAATATAATTTTCTACATACCTGAATAAATTCTGATTTTTTAATGTTAATTGTTATCTACTGTCCTCCTGATTACTCTTTTCTTTTACTGCTCATTAATAATGTTTCTGCTCCTAATTCTTCTACACTCAGTAACACTTAGTATCTTAGTGGCTTTTACTGTCTTGCTTTGGGTGAAACTGATTAAAAAAAAATTTTAATATGAGCTTCTTAGCATTTTATAATCTTCATCAGTTTTTCAACTTTTGCTTTTCAAAACTTTTTCTACTGTTTTGAATTTAAAATTTCTTGTTTTTATTTTATTGCAGAAACCTTTGATTGAATATTTTTTTCATTTTCATGTGCAACATTTTTAATGATAGGATACAGGATTCCTATTTAATATCTGGAGACACTGAAGTATCTGTTTTTGAAACCTGTTTTTTGCCAAGGTGTGCCACAGTCAGCTTTGCAGAACATGAAGGAGCTTTTGTTTTGCATAAATATTCTCTTTAGCTTAAAGATTCTTGTTTGTGATATTTACTATTAAAAAAAAAAAATTGTTTAAGAACTTATGTGTCTACAAAAAGTCATTAAAAATGTTTCAATTCTAAGTATTAATTTATTTCTGCATTTATGAACACAATATAAAACAATACATTTACAATGTTTTCATTGCATCACATTTACCTTTTATGAAGAAGTACCCCTTTGGGATTTTTAAATGAATCTATAAATATTTTCCATTCTTCTGTAATCTATATCAAATTTCTGCACTAGATCTTTTAGGTCAGTGCAATAAACCAAGGATCCATCTTAGTTGAAATACGATGCAAAATCATTTTCTTTATTTTGGTACCAAGAGAAAGTTGTTCTTGGAAATAAGTTTTTTCTTTTAATCTGGATCTTATTTCTGAAACATCTTTGAAGAGACTAAAATCATTAAGTTCATCTTATCTATGGTTCATTGCTTGAGCATGCTGGGAGAAATTCTTCATTTTTATAAGCAGCATTTTCTTTAAGTGAATTTCTTTATAAGATTAATAAGTGAAGTAGGGATTGGTAGATCAGACCCATGTGGTCCAAGTCTTACTTCCGATGGAAGATTAGGCTAAGTGATTCTTTTTCTTGTATTCTTGAATGCAAAAAAAAAAAAAATAGCAAATGCTACTATGATTTTGTTCTCATCTATATCATTGGAATTCCAAAAGCAAGATCTTTCTTTTTGCCATTGTCTTAGTTTCTCAACATAGATACTTTGGTGCTACTATAGTATGATAAAACTATATGCTACTAAAGTATGAAAAACAAAGACATTTGCAACCTACCATAAATGTCGATATACTCATTATTGCTGGAAAATGCTCAGGAAAAATGATGACCTGCTTACTGTTTTTTAAATGACATGAAATCAGTTTACAAACATTAAAATCACTATTTGATGATTTTTTTTTTGTTATTATTTTTTTGTATAAAAAATTGTTAATGATTTTTAATATATAATCAGTTCACTGTTCACTGCCTTTAACCCTAATCCTAACCCTATTTCATACTTCTAATAGTTGGTAAATATTATACCATAGTAGAAAATGGATAGTAGATATCATACTATAGTAGCACCAATACTTTTGTCCTGGTCTTCCAAATTTTTTCCAAACAGGATGGGCTGATACAAAATTTCAAAACGTTATGAGGTTTGGTACCACGGTGGTGTTTATTACAATTTTGAATATCAAATTTCATGTTTTTAATTATTTTAGTTTGAATTGATCTTCTTTATTTTGATTAACAATGTAAACAATTAAATAAAAGGCGGGAGGCCAAACTGGGCAAAAGGAAAAGTGACCTCTTAACAAGAACCTTTACAATTGAAAATATTTTAAGAAGTTTTTCTTTGAAATATAAGTACAACATTTACTCTGGTTCTTAAAAAAACACAGAAAATTACTTCGATTAAATTACCCCCTATACTATAATTTTGGGAAAAGGTAAAAAAAAGGACTCGCTACTCTGGCATTATGCCTGGTACTTTTGGGTTAACTCCCCTGATCTAAGAATTTGATTAAAATGATAAAATTCAAGTGCAAGGGAATTGGTTCAAAATAGGTAAAATACCATTCAGTACTAGGATTTTAGTACTCAGGTACTTACTGAAATTTCAAAACCAAACTGGCACTACCCACCAGCTATGACTCTGGTACCTTACTTGGTAAGTCCTTGAGTAAGAACTTATTTGCTTAAAGAGTTATCAAAAGTACACCATTTGCATGATTCATCCTCATAACACAGGCAGATTGGACAGGAGAATAGGACCAATTAAGAATACACTGGGTATTTCACCAAAACTGTTCAGACTATTTTAATACAGGTGTACAAAAACACCAAATTTGCAGACAAGGTTGTTGTATATTTTTTTTAAAAGTACTGTGGTATTCATGACATCTTGGATTTTGGTACCACCTATTAATTCCTGTTCCTGTAGGTATAATATGCTTTTTTAACAAAATCTGTTATTTTCTAATTATTTTTTCATTACAACTTTTCAATAAATATAGTAAAAAAGATCAGGATTGTTCACACAATCTTTATACTGTATAATATGATTGCTAAGAATGCAACAATATTCTGCTTTATCTGAAAAGAAAAACATCATCACAACATCTTCAATAAATCACCAATACTTTGTCTGATACAATGTCTGATGTCCAGCTGTTAAACAGGCTACCTCTTAATGGTATGACTCATCACTGTATTGTGCTCCAGCTATATTCTAGTTTATTGATAAAATAACTGTTGATTTAATGTTACAAAATACTGAATTCAAAAATATACTCTAATTCAAATAAAATATCTATTGAAAATTTAATCTGTTTTACAAAAAAATGTTTCCTGAAGGAGAAAAATTATTTTTATTTTTTAATTCAGCACCAAAATATATATTAAAAATTCTACCTAAAATAATCTAGCAATTTCTTTTCATGTATACCATTGCAATTTTCTACATTTATCTGAATAATATCAATTTTTTTTGAAGAGACATGTAATTTTGCAAAACATTACTATCCCCATCATCCATTGTCTTATGAGTCATGTTGTTTGATTATAAAGGACACAGCCTTACAGACTAGCCGTTAGGTCTATCTAATGTCTTTTGACATTCATCACTGGCCCAACCAATTAGGTTCAGTAATATATGTTCAAGCCTGGAGGAGGAGGCTAAGGTTAATCTCTGGCACCTGAAGCATCCCCCCAAAAAAAGGAAGTGCTGAGAGGGCTTGAGCTGTTATATATATATATATATATATATATATATATATATATATATATATATATATGTTGGTTTCCCACTTTAAACTTGTCATTGTGCCACATTCTGTTTGAGTTGAGCATGTAGATAAATACCTACATTTCTCATGAAAAATTACCATTAAGGAATCAGTATCCATGTACTTTGCCTAACTTATGCTTTTCTTTACAATGATTACTAAAAGGTTTGGTTGTTTTCATAATGTTTCACTAATCTTTATTTTCTTTGTTTTTTTTTCTGTTCATGTTTATAATACCAGTTTCAAATATTTTCTTGTTAGTCAATGCACTTTTTTGCTTATTACTCTTTTAATTTTTCTCAAATCTCTTTCTGGGACATTATTAAAACCAGTTTTTCCATGTTCTATTTGGCAAGGTTTTCAGTTTCTTTTCTTATCTCTGTTAAAAAGTTAAATAGAGATCAATCTCCAGTGTTGTTCCCATCACTCAGTAATTTTACTATATATTATTTTTCTTTCAAGAATGTCTTTTTTACATGTATGGCAAATTTACAGTGGGGTTGAATAAGTGATCGTACACATGAAAATATTTTTATTTGTAACATATTAAATTAACAAAATGGGAATATATCTACTGTATCAAATTACATACTAAAAATGTATGCATATAAAACTAAATAATATTCCATGGTTAAGAAAATATGCAATATTTAAATTTTTAGGGGTTTAAAAATGATCGTACAGCAGAACAAAAACATGTTTTCTCCATTTAATATTTTATAGAAAAGCCTTTCTTAAGTTCAACAGCAACCAATCTCTTCCTGTAGTCTTTAATTAACGATTTGCATACTTTAGTAGGTATTTTGTCTCATTCTTCCTGAGTAATTGTCTTCAGGTTTTTGATGTTTGTTGAACCTCTATCATGGATTTTATTTTTCAAAAACCACTATAAATTCTCTATTGGATTCAAATCCAGTGACTGACTGGGCCATTGTAAGATGTTAACGTTGTTATTAGTAAGCCAATTCTTCGTGCTCTTAGCAATGTGCTTGGGATCATTGTCCTGCTGGAAGATTCAATCAGGAGAAAACCCAAGATTTCCTACAGAAAGCATTAAATTTTTGCTTAGGATTATCTTGAGATTTTTTTTCGAAAAGCAGCCCCAAACCATGATACTACCCCCACCGAATTTGACAGTTGGTATGGTGTTCTTGGGTGCATATGCTTTGCTGTCTTTCCTCCATACAAGATTCAAGGAATTGTGACTGAACAACTCAATTTTACTCTCATCTGTCCAAAGAACTCTTTCCCAATAAGAATTTTCCTTATCTTTATGCTCTGTCGCAAATTTCAACCTGCCATCTCTATGCTGTTTCAGAAGGAGTGGTGTCTTTCTTGGGGAGCACGACTTTATACCGTCTTTGCGTAGTTAATTACTACTCATTTGCTTAGTTACGTTAACTCCTGACCAACTCAGATCATTCTGATGGCCATTGGGTTATTTTGGACCTGTTGCATCAACTTTCTTCGTAATCTGGGAGAGATCTTCCTGGGAGCATTGGGTCTGCCTTTGTTCTCAACAGTATTATGTCTTTTAAATCTTGCATTAAATGAACCAATTGTTGAAAAAGGTATGTTTGTGTCACTGGAGATGTTTCTGTAACTTTTTCTATTATTCCATAGCTTAATAATTAGCTCTTTTTGAGCAAAAGTCATTTCCTTATGTCTAGCCATTATTAGAACCATTATCAGTAAACAGTGACTGCAGAATGATCCAATTTTGAACTGAATGTGGCAATAGAGTTACTGAGAATATTCTAGAACAGTTTAGAATCTTCTACTTTGAAATACAACCAAAATCTACTGTATGAATACTTTTTCCACTATTCGAAATATAAAAATTTGCATAACTATCACTTATCGATGAATTTCTAATTTTAAATTGCAGATTCTGATTCTATGCCCCAAAATACATATTTAACATTGTTATTCAAGGTTTTCATTCGCTATAAGTGAGAATGACAAGCATTTGTTTGCTGTATGATCACTTATTCAACCCCACTGTATGTGAAATTTTAAAAAAATATCACTATGCTTTTATATATATTTCCAATATGATTAGCAACCCTCAAGTTGCATAATAAAATGTCCCCCACCAATAAGTTATTCAAATATTTTTTAATAGAAACATAAGCTGAAATTAACATAGTATATTTATCACATAGTACACTTGTTACATCCAGTATCTCATCCTGGGTATGACAATAAACTACATCTGGCAGCAAGGTAACTGTTTTGGAGGTTTTGAGGAGCCTGGAACCATTTCTTAACTGTGGTTGTTCCCAGGTCTGCCCTGAACCAGAGTGGTAGCACCTGTTATGATCCCAACTACAGGCAAATAGTGAACCCCCTAACTGAGGTCAAAATATTATGAAAGTATAAATATACATTTTTGTAGTAAGAATACCAGTGATACATTTTCATAGTAAAAAAAAATACCAGTAATACATTATTGGAAAAGGAAGAGATAAATTACCAGCAACACATTTTTGAAAAAAAATTTACCAACGCTTTCAAGAAAATTAAATTTCAACATTAAATGAACCATAATCAAACCAAACATCCAGTATTTAGCCACTGATACTTTTATATTGTTTTTGTTTTATTCACTAGATCAATGCAGAATGTAAATTAACACCATGAAATAAAACAGGAGGAACATTTTCTACATTTCTTTTATAAAATTTTTGAAAATCAAGAATATTTGTAAGAGTTAATGATATAATTGTTTTATATTCTAGTCTAAAGTTTTTATATAAAGCATTGTCAGTCATTATTAATTTTTGACTAGTCTTTCAACATTTATTTTTTTTTTTTTTACATTTTATCACAACTCCTAGATCATTGTTTACATGGATACTATTATCCTCATCCTTGTTGTTATCACAATAAAGATTAAAAATTAAATATCTAAATTGACATACACCTGATGAAGACTGGGGGACACAACAGCTTTAACATGATAACAACAAAGTCAAGATCAATAGTCAGCATGTAAATAATGATAATTCCACAAGCCAGAAATTCAAACAGAAATCACATTGTTAGTATTAACAAAATTGGTTAATAGATAGACAGATAACAACTGCATGTAATAATTCCTCATCCCAGAAATTCAGACAAAAAATTCCTAACTATGGCTATTAAATAATACTTTGTGTTCTCTTCCTAAAATGTAAAAGTGCAATATAGAATTTCCATGGATCCACCGTGAATGAATGAACAAATGATAATGATAAACAAAAAAGACAAAATCTTGTGAGCAGTTGCAATATATAAATCTTAGAAAGACAAGGTCATTGAAGCAGAAAGAGATGGGGAAAATTGAAGCTCATGTTTTTCCCCAAGGTATTTAACCTTCATTTAAAATTTTGTCAGTTCTAATCTTTCATGGTTTTACTGTTTAGTCTTGTAGAGAAATCAAATGCAACATAATTTATAAATGCAGAAAATTCTATATTGCTATTTCTTTTTACTGTTATCACCCAAACAATTAAATTGCCATGAATGATTGTTTATTCATTTATTTACATATTCACATATTTTTACAAAATATTAAATATTTATAACTGTTTAAAATGTAATCTTTATCTTCACCTGTTGTAGTTATAAAATATGGGCTTATTAGTAATTACACTTACATTTAAAAAATATTGACAGAAAAAATAAAGGATTCATGAGAAATTTGTTGCTTTTAAAAAAGATTATTGCACCTTCTTGGACTAACATTTTCTGCTGACAAAAAGTGGAATGATTATATTGAATCAATTGGTGGGTTTGCTGCTAGGGAAGTTGGTCCACTGTGTTATGCTAGACAATTTTTCTCCCCAGAATCTAACTTACATATTTATTAGTCTATCATTTATCCATGCTTTAAATATTGCTGCCACATATGGTCTGGTGCTCCTGCTATATTAGAGATCCTTGATAAAATTCCAAGAAGAATTTTCAATGTCATTTGTCACCTGGCGTCTTCACTTCAGTCACTTTTCCACCAATGTAATGTTGTATACCTGTGCCTTTTCTATAAATACTTTCATGCTAATTGTTCTGTTGAACTTTCCTTTATGAATTTAAGCACAGTACTAGATTGACAGCAAGGTCTCCTCATTTTACAGTTGAAGTGGTTCGACTTAACTAAGTTCTTTGCTAACAGTTTCTTTTCTCACACTTCTCGCTTGTGGAACTCTCTTCCGGCTTCTTGCTTTTCAGTCATGTTTGATCTTCAAAAATTTAAATGCAATGGCAATTGTTATCTTCTGTCTTCTTAATTTCTGTTCTTTTATTGTTCTCGTTCCTTAACATTTTTCTTTTTCTTATATTCTTTCACACTTAGTAACTCTCTGTGTCTTAGTGGCTTTATTTCCTGGGGTGAAACAATGTAAAAAAAAGAACAGGATTTTGACCACTACTAGGATTGCTTAATTTTTGTACAAGAATTAATACTCAACTTGCGTAAATTGTTGCTAATTTTTTATGTTTGGGTCTAATAAATACTGAAGAGACATTTCGATATCACTAAATTAGTAGAATTCTTCAATACTGTATTATATAATGTATTTAGTAACTCTTTTTATTTAATCTTTTGTTTTTCTTTATTCTTTTCTTACAGTTGCTTAAGCTACGTTGATGTCAGTAGTGGAGTTACATAAGATTGTGAAATTTAAGTACAATTACCATTAAACAAGACTTGTGTATTATTAATTTGAAATACCTTTTTAGCATGTTGTTATATATATATATATATATATATATATATAATAAGCTTGCTAATCAATGCTTTACAATAAGATGCTCAAAATTAGAGCAAGTCATTTTGAGTGTATTGGTTTTTAACATTTTGTTTTTTCATTTGACAGCAACTGTATGAATGTTTAAGAAATTGTTAAACAGATTTCTAGTTTTACATTTCAAACTTCATTAGAACAAGGCTTGAAATTAACAAATAGAAAATTGGAAAATTCCAAGTTGAAGATATTCTAATATTTATTTAAAAATAGATGGAATTAAATTTTTACTGACTAATCAATGAATAATATATTATTTAAAATAAAATGTCAATTACAAATATAAAAATTTTCTTGGTCAAATGAAGAAGACATTTTAAAATAAATTGTTGTTTAGTCATTTGGTCAGATTTTGAGAACTTTTTAGCACCCCTCTTATATTTTCAATATATCAACATTGAGACTGTGACTAATATTTTAATTAAGGTTGCACCAATTAATCATTTGGTAATGAATAGCACATTTTTTTTTTTATTAGAATATTATTTAAATTATTTAAATACATTCCATGATGATTCTTAAGTCAGGAATGAACTTTTTGTGGTGTAACAAGGATGAATGAGTATGAAAACTGATCAATTATAAAAAATAAAAAAGCAGCATTTGCTGACTAATTGGCATACACTGATATGATCACTTACTAATTATCAGCTGATTAATCAGTGAAACCCTAATTTTAATTTGACATTGAAATTCTAACATTTTTTTGCTTTTAATAAAAAGCAGATTAAAATCTAACATTTAAACAATGTTTTTTTTTTTTCACTATGCTTAAAAGTTTGTTATAAAATATGAAATTGTTTTCAATCCAATATACCTGGGCCAAATTTTAGGAACTATAGAGTTGACTCCTGTTATGCCAACTGCTTTCTCAATATAATAAATGTCATGGAATAGTAATTAGTTATTTTTTAAAATTTTTATTTGTGTGTGTCTTTCTCTCTAGAACTACCCATGAAGAATCATTTTAATTTTATTATTTTTAATTACTAATTATATTAGTCACCAGTTAAAACTTACCTGAATGAAAGAAAAAGAATACACAACAATAATCCTTTTTTCTTATCATTTATAGTACTGATCTTTTCATTTAAAATCAAACAGGTTTTACTAATAATGAATTCTCTTTTATTTGGAACTAGCAGTAGAGCCCGGCGTTGCCTGGGGATGTAACAGTAAGAGATAGATCAAGTATCGACCATCATAAAGACTGAAAAATAAAATTGACAAAGATTATTGTTTAAGGTTGCCGGACACGCATGTCTTTATTAGTTTTTTTTTTTTTTTACGAATTGGTCAAACCCAAATTCAAACAAAAACATTGTTTACAATCGTTATGAGTCTATCGATTGGTGAATAGAATTTTATTATAAACAATTGTCTTGTAAATGGAATTTTTAAAGCATTCTGAATGTAAATAAAGAAAAAAAAAAGTGTGCAAGACAATAAGAAATACTACCTGCCAAAAAAAAAAAAGTGGATGTTTGTTTTATCGGCTGAAAAATGTAAGAAATCCGATCCCATATATAAATGAACACACACACACACACACACACACACAACCTGGGTTTTTTAACACTCCACGGAATCGCTAAAACATAGAGCATAGTCTGATGAAAAAGACCTTAAAGTTTATGAAAACAAAATTTTATCGTCAAAATGCTTATTTTTTTATGAAGAGGATAGACTAAATTTTTTTTAATTATTTTTAAAAATTTTTCCATCTTTTTAGAATATTCTAAATTTTGATTTAAAAAACCTTGTTTCTCTTTTGTCGCAACAAGGGGTAGTAAATAACATAGATAATTTTAGCACATTTTTTGTATTTACACATTAATTTGGAAAATCTTGCAAAAAATAAAAATAATTGTCAGATGTTAATGAAACTTTCAGAAACTATTCACAGATGATCGAAATTATTATAAATATGTTTTTTTTTTATTAAAGTCATGGCAGAAATATTTTTTTTTATATTTATTAACATCCCCATAACTAATTTTATGAAAAACTCTAGAAATTCGAGACCATCGGTTTTAGTGATTACAATAGTTAAAAGCACAAGGCTTTGAAGAATGCAAATCATGTTTTTTTTTTGTTTTTTTTTTTTTTGGCCAACGTACCTGAAAATCAGCTGTTAATTGTAACATACAAAACTCAATAAAACAAATATATTATTTAGTTTCAAATGCTTTTATTTGTTTTAATTTGTTTTTATGAATATGGACAAGATTTTCTGAAAGCAAAAAATTTTTTCAATGAAAATTGAATTTTTAATACAATTATTTATTTCTTTAATTTTAAAAAGATTTTTAAAAAATGTTTAAATTGAATTTTAAAAAATATTTTAACATTAGTTAAAAGCAACATCAACCTTTCAAAATATCCGTGTGAGATTGTCATTGTCTAGCGCTTTGAAAATTGTATAATTTGGATCAATCATGGTAATTAAGAAATGTAATTTTTGTGTTTATAGTCAGACAGTAATTATCAAGTACGGAAGACCAACCAGAATACAATTTAGTTGCATTATTTGAGTTCAGCATTGTTTTCCGCTGTTAAGCCCTTTTACTTTGCTGAAACACATTATGGAGAAGTTAATTTGAGTTTTCAATTTCAACTGAGAAGGATACCTACAAGTAACAGTATCATCTTATGAAATTTAACTACTGCTAAACTTTAATTTATATGATCTTATTTTTTTTATATTAATCTCAGTTATGACATTTTTCCATAAATGAAATATCAAAATTAATAATAAAATGTATGGAAATACAAATAACACAGTAAAATGTAATAAATGTACATAAAATTATAGTATTTTATGTACACTTCTGATAAAATTTCATAAGAAAGGTACCTAAATTAATTAGATACCTTTTTCTTATGAAATTTAATCTCACTATTAACAGTCTTATTTTTTAATTTCTTTATATTTTCTATAAAGCATCGTAAACGTAAAAATGAAAGCTAAGTACAAAAAAAAAAAAATAAAAAATTAGAGCGCTGAAAGTTTTCCTTAAAAGTAACAAGGTAAATAATTTGTTCACTTAAATAATTTCACTTCCTTCCATCCGTGAAAGAATTCTCCTCCGTAAGTTATCTAAACGTCATGAATGTGCCTTTCGTCAATCGTCAAAGCGACGCGAAAGGTTATGACCTCTTTGTTTTATTTTCAAATTACATTTTTTTCGGCACAGAAGCTAAGTTAAGCTTGGTTCAAAATATTTTAAATAAACAGTATAATATCTGTTTTTATTAAAATCAGTTTTGAAAAAAATGATAATTGACTTTTAAAAGAATATCAAAGTAAGATTTTAATCTTTTTATCAAATCGAAAAAAATGATTGAAAATGATTATCTGCCCTTTTTTTTGACCAAAAAAAAAAACAATATTTTAACGAAAATTTCAGACGTGCTAGGAACGATTAAAAATGTAAAAAAATAGCCCCAAAAATACTTTGATCTTTCCTCTTTAATAATAAATATGAACATTAGACGATAAAATTTTGTTTTCGTCAAGTTCGCTTTTTTTTTTTCATCATGCTATGCTCATTTGTTTACATTTTCGTGGGTGAGTTCTCCCCTTTCATTCTCACGATGTGTCTTAATCGTGTTTTCAAATTGATTTTATTAAAAAACAACTGTATTTTTCCCATTTTCGGCCCCGTTAGAACCACCACAAGGTAATTTTATGTAGTCCTGTGAAGTTTTGTTGAAATCGGCTAAAAAATGTAGGAAATTCGATCCAACATATAAACGTTACAGACACACACACACACACACACACACACACACACACACAACCTGCGTTTTATAATAAGTAAGATAAGATAAATAAGATTTAATGATATTATTGATATACACTTGTATTTAAACCAATCTACCTCTGACTTAGTTTTGGCTACAATGGCTTTATAAAAAAAATCAAAATAAATCCTGACAATTTTCAAAAGCAATGTTCTGGGTGATTTTCATTCACTACATTCCATTATATTTTCTCTTTTTAAACACCATCTGCAACAAGAAAAAGACAAATTTGCTAAGTTTTAATGAAAAAAATCATTTATTTGGTAGTTTCAATTACCTTACCTGCAATGTAGTCATTAATTTTCTTTTGGGAAACTCAACATTATCAAGAACCACAAATTAATTTTGAAAAATAAATGATCATTGCTCAATGCTTTCTAATAAAAGATGTAAAGGAAAAAAACAACACTGAGAGATTTATTACCATGAGGTTACAGTATTTCATGACATGAATATTTAGAAGAGAAATAGTAATATATATGAATATGACAGACAAGGAACTTTTTTTTTTTTTTTTTTTACTAGTGTCCTTACAATTTTTCTTTTATAAGGACTAAGGATGTATAAACTTACACTTAACATCACTTGCTTTGAAAAGAGCCAAGGTATCTTGACTATTTTTTTAAATATTAAACAAAAACTTCAATATGAATGAAATTACTACTACTCTCACATAACACAGTAGGAGACAACAAAATACACTAGTAGCAAAAATTAACTCTCCCTTGAAAATGGCTAAAATAAAATTGGCAATAATCAGTATGGATAATTTCTACACATTTTTAGTCCTCATAAAACAAAAATTGTAAGATCAGTAAAAAAAAAAAAAAAATTAATAAAAAAAAACTTAAAAATCTTCCTTGCCGATCATATTTAACAAAACTTATATATATATATATATATATATATAAGTTTATATTTTTTATATATATATATATATATATATATATATATAGTTTATATTAAGTTTATATTTATATATATATATATATATATAAGTTTATATTTCAAGCTTTTTATCAGTAACATATAAATACATTAATTCAACTAGTATCCTCTACCCCAGAGCCCTGGTAATCATGTTTTATAATTGAAAATGTCTATTTTCAATAAGTAAAGATCAAAACCTTTTTATTTCAGTCACAAACATGATTTGCTGCTTTCAAAACTTTTTACTTTCTCAGTAAAGCTAATGAAGCATTCAAAGGTGTTTATGAAGCTGTGAAATGAAAAGACTGACCCCATGAAAGAGTAGGCTACAATAAGAATAAATGGAAAAGTTATGTTTAAAGACTCACCTGTAAAAAGTAAGGCCTTAAGAAAATATACATTTATATATGCTGTCATTTTTGATGGCATAAGTAAATTAGTGGATATCTGCATTAATGATACTAATAAAGATGTGTAACAATGTATGAAGGGTGCTGAAAATTTCTTAGTCCAACCAACAAATCCCCCACCTCTTTCTCCATTCTGATGTCTTTGTAGGAAAAAGAACTATATCATAAATGACACAAAATGCTACAAAAAATATATTTTGATCTTTCATCTTTATGGAATTTAGTCTGTCTCATCATAACTGTATGTTGATCCACTTTATTCCAGTCCTTTCTGATCCAACTTGCTCCAGCTTCTCTATTTGATCCAATATATCAGGTCATCCCATAAATTCTGTCCGAATTTTAACTTTTTGTTAAAATGAATGAAATTTAAAGAGTATTTTATAATGTCTAATGGAGCTGAACATTATTTTTATGTTTAGATGCATTTAAACTGATCAAATTTTATTTCAGAGAACAATAAAATTAAATTTTGTTTGATTAAAATCCTGCTAACATGGGAAGTACCCAAAGAATCATTTGAGGCACATAATGCTTTATGTGTTCAAGAAAAGAAAACTCAGCAACCGAAGCGACTAGAAACATTCACTCAGTTTATGGAGAAGAATGTGTGAATGAAAGAACTTGCAGAAGATGGTTTGCAAAATTCAGAGGTGGAGATTTCACCCTTGAAGATGAAGATTGAACCGGACATCCAGTTGAGTTTGATGAAAAGCTTCTTGAAGCAGCCCTTGAAGAAAATCCTGCTTTATCAGTTGAGGAATTGGCAGTGGTTCTCAGTTCAAACCATACAACTGTTCATCGTCATCATTAGAGTGTTTGAACCAAGCTTTGAGGAAAAAAAGACCTGCTCTAGTGAATCGAAAAGAGGTGATGTTTCATCAGGACAATGCGCGACCCCACACAGCAAGAATCACGTCACAAAACATTGAAGAACTTGGTTGGGAGAAAATTTCTCATCCACCTTATTCTCCCAATCTTGCTCCTTCAGACTACCATTTGTTTCGTAGCTTACAGACTCATTTGGAAGAAACAGCTTTTGTAACACAGGAAGAGGTTAAAACTGACATTTGTGAGTTCTTCCAATCAAAGCCAAAAGAATTTTACAGTAATGGAATTAGTAAGCTTGTTAATAGATGGAAGGAAGTCATAGATAATCAGGGAAAATACATTGTTGTTTGAATCTGTAATTAAATGTAACATTTGGTCACTTGATTTCTTTATTCAAAATTCGGACAGAACTTATGGGATGACCTGATATATGCATTTGAATCACAATCTAGCTACACTGACATGATTCAAACATATTCCAGAACAATAATAATAATAATAATAATACTGATCAGACATTTTGCATCATAGAAAAACATCAGGAATATCAAGTGCCCTTAGGGGTGTTTCATTGACATCAAAAGGGCATCTGATTGTATCCATAGACTTTCACTGTGGTGTGTGCTTCTCTCAATCCCCAAGATTCTATTACAGTCTTGGGGATACCAAGAATAATAATTCTTGATATCCCTAAGTAATTTTTGCTGTTGCAGATGCACAGGAGATGACTATAGCAACTCTAGCATTGATGAAGGCTGTGTTATGTTTTTTGATCTTGCTACTAACTGTTGCTGTTGTTGTTGTTGAAAATTGTCATTAGTTGACTTGGAGGAAAATTGTCAGATCTTGACTTTGCTAATAATATAGAAGTGCTATCAGCTCGCACTCAAGTTTCAAAAATGCATGGATGCCATTTGGAGACTGTACTGGAAAAATAGAGTTAGCAATCAAAAACAAGAAGACAAATATAACACCATTCCCCAACTGTCAACCACCGAATGACATTCTTATAGGTCAAAACAAAATAGAAATTGTTGATGATATATATTCTAGTTGTGGAACTCAGTTAACAATCAGTGATGTGGACCAAGAAATAAATTGTAGAATTGGCACAGAAAAGTATCAACAATCTATGCTGACTAAAATTTGTAAAGGCAATAAATTCTCCCTAAAAACCAAGATCAGATTTTACAATTCCAATATCCTTGTTGTATGACAGTGAAACATGGCACTTGAAATCCAACCAGAAGAAATGGGATACATTCAACAAGAAATGCCTAAGGAAAATACAAGGAGTCAGGTAGAGAGATTTTGTACCCAATGACAAATTTAGGAAACAAGTCGAACTATGCCTTGTCTTGAAGGAAATATCTAAATGCTGGATAAAACTGCTTGGTCATGTGGCAAGTTTCCCAAATTCTAGGCTTGCCTTCCAAGTATTATGTTGGATTCTTGATGGAAAACAGAAGTGAGGTTGGATGAAAACCAACTGGCAATGAATCATCCAAGAAACACTCAGATGAGTGAATAAGAGCTGGAGTGACATCAGGTTTCTGACTGTTGACCAATCAAAATGAAGAATGTTGACTGCCTCCAGCATCAAATGACACAGGAGTATTTGACTGACTGAGTGATTGATAGAACTGAAAACTTTAAATCCTATTTAACTTTCTAGTTTTTTATAGTGAGATATTTTTAAAAAAAAGAAATTTGAATGACAGCCACAATTTTTTCCAATTCAGTCACCATAATCTCTAGTTACTGAGAAATTGATATTTAATAACCTTGTCTTTTTATGCCATTTTTATCTTCCCACTTCAGGATAAAGGAAGAAATAAAATACATAATTGTGTAGAGTTGAATATGGATTTCTTGTATTTATTATGTAAATATTGCTACTTCAAAAGATAAGCAAAGTGCTTGTTTTACTTGATTTATTATTAAGCAGAACTTATTAAACACATTTATCATTTTTGTGATAGTTCAGTAGTTACATTTATAAGCTGCAGATCATGAGTAGTAAGTTCAATCAACCTAGATTGACCATACGTGTTTAGAATCATCTTACATTTTGATACCAGGAGCAAACTGCCTGTATCCAGATGAAGATGAATTCCATAAATATACAAAAATAAAAAGGGGCATAAGGCAAGGATGTGCCTTCACACTAGACTTATTCAGCCTTCCCAGTGTGGTAATCTTTCAAAAATTAGAAGTCCTACTGAGATTCATTATGATGACCACAATCTTAACAACATTAGATATGCGGATGACGCTGTGTTAATAGCAGACACAGAAAGGAAACTACAGGAACTCCCACAAATTAAAATAAAGGAAAATGAGAAGAAAGTACTAAATATCAATTGTAATATGACTGCATGTATTGCTATCAGCCCAAGTTGTGAACTATGAATTGAAGATATCAAAATATCTAGGAAGTATTTTAACAGGAGATGAAAAACATAACACCGAAATCTGAAGGTGCATTGGGATAGCAAAAGTGGCCTTCCAAAAGCTAAGCAAAGTATTAAGAAATGGAGGGAAAATTTTGTTAGAAACAAACAAGAGCACTAAACTATTATGTAATATTGGTCTTTTTATATGGTAGTGAATGCTGGACAATCTTCTCACAGATGAAGAAGAGACTCGAGGCAAGAGAAATATAGTTCTACAGAAGGATGCTGAGAATCCCATGGACTGAACATATGAGTAAATACAGAGTTTAAGGGTAAATGGAAACAAAAAGGACACTTATACTTAGTATCAGGAAGAGGCAGTTGAAATTCCTAGGGTGCATAATGAGGGCTTAGAAAATTTGACACTTACCAGGACACATTGAAGATAAAAGCAGGACAGAGGAAAGTAGTGCATAACCTTAAGGGATTAAGAGAGATAGCAAAAAAAAAACAATTTTACTAAGAGCTACAAAGGGCAGGAAATTGTGGAGAGCCATGATTGCCCGTATGCCAATAGAGTAATCATTAAATGTTGGTTGATCATTTTTGTTTAGCAACATATCAACCTCTATTAAATAATTTCTATATGCTGTGTCCCTTCATGACATAGACAATTATGACTCTCCACAATTTCCTGTTCTTTGTGGCTCTTAGTAAAATTTGTCTTTTTACTCTATTAATCTCTGTTCTGCCATCCATTTACACAGTATACATAACATTTTTAATATTGTAACATCAAAAGTTAATCAAAAAATGATCTTACTGATGTTACTTAAGTATGGGTTTGTGTGTGTGTGTGTGTGTGTGTGTGTATATAAATATATATATATATATATATATATATATATATATATATATATATATATATATGGAGAACACAGTGGAGCAGTGGATAGCGGCTTGGATTGAGGAATCGCAGAGCCGAGTTGAATTCCAGTCGAATCCACTGCATTCACTACGATGCTAATACCCTTGGGAAAGGTATGTATCCTCTTCATCTCCCTCCAACTATGGGTAAAATAGCAGGACAGACTGGGTTCTATAGCCTTGGATGGCAACTGGTCTAGGAGAAGGACAACTCTGAATTCAAAACCTGCGGAGGGTCGTTTGGGAACCTTGTGGCATGCATTCGGTGCACCAGGTTTCTGTATTCGTCCCTCCAAAAAGTGTGGCTGGTCCTGCACAAGGCCTTCACCACTATAAACAAATCTCATGTGCCGGTGTCGGGATATCGATTCCCTGGGGACTTATCGGCCTGACCCTCATACGTTGAACGCGACGGGAGAGTCGATTATATATATATATATATATATAGCCAGAAATTAATGATTAAAAATCATACTGAATCATTTAGTTATTTTCTAGTTGAATTTCACAATATTTCAACAATTTTAACATGAATTACTTTACTCCTTTTACCCTCTACTTGCAAACTGAATATTTTTCGGAAATTAAGGCTTTAATATATGGTATAAACTTCTAACTGCTGAAGTTAATTGCTACTTTTTGCTTCCCCATATAATACAGATAATGACATAATGGAATGGCCTGTCACCCCCGTCCCCATGAGTGATTATACTATAGATAGTAACTACCTATAAGTATCTGTAAGTCAACGGACTACAGAGACTAGCTGGGATCTGTTGATTACAACTCAGACTTACGCGAGAACTACCAACCTTCCAATAGTAGCACTCACTACTGGATTGACTTGTAGTGACCTTGTGCATAATTGTTACCTTTATTCTTATTGTACTGGTTATTTACAATAAACCTTTACTTATTTTATCCACCTTGTTTTTCAAGTATATATTCTTATTAGCACGGAATATAACAGATAGAAAGATGAAGTAAAAATGCTTAGTGTTTGATTGGTTATAAATACAATATTATTTACATTTTTGTGATCAATCAAGAATACTTTAATAATATATTCATGATTTTCTATTTTGTCTATGATTGATTTTAAAGGGCTTAGATTTATTTCTTATTAGAAATCCCTTGCATTAGAAAAAGTAAAACTGAAGCATGCCAGATGAAAAAAAAGATGTAAATATTTCCAGACTAAAATAATTTTATATTGAAGACTAAGCATAAAAATGTAAAAATTTTCTAAGTTGGTTTAGTATTGTTAGCTGCTGAAAACCAAACTTCAAAGAAATATTGTTGGTTTATGTCACCTTTAATTATGTTCTTGTAAGATGAATTTTACTTGTTTGAAATTAAAAATGATGGCAGCTGTCAATAGAAACATCAGACCTTTTCACCAACTTTACAAATCATCTTATTTAATTTCGGAAGTTTACAAATGGAAATTTTTTTTTTTATAAAATTGGTGAAAAAAAATGGATGAGTTTTATTGGTATGTTCATATTGATGCATAAATTGTATTTTACCAATCATTTCAAGTTGAAGCTAGAAATCAAAAGTGAAAATGTAATTGGTATCACTCTTAGTTTAATTAATTTACTTTGAAGAAATAATTAAAAATAACAATCTGTCTTGAAATTGAGGTTAGTATATAAACAGATTTAGAGTGATAACATTTGTAATTTGAGTGAAAATGTTTCTTTAATATTTGCCCAAGCTTACTTTTTATTCTGAATGGTACAATATGTTCTTACTCAAATTTTAAACTAAGAATTTATTTTTTGTTGCAAGTCATGTTTACAGAAAGAAACTGTTTACAATTTATTAATATAAATTTATAACTTTTTATATTTAGAAAGTACACAGCTATATTATTAGTAATATTTTAATTTTCTCAGCTCTTCTGCTGAGGACAATATTTTTGCAAATTCTGATATGTTGTATATAACAAATACAATTTTCTTTCTATTTTATATCATAAGATTATAATGTATATATAATTAGATGTTAGTACATTTTGTGATTGTGTGCATAAAACTTGATACACTTTTGCAAAATACTAACATTACTTTCATAAGGCAATGAACAAATCCATCAGTAGTTTGCAGTTCCTTGTTCTATGTGTAACAATTAGTGTTCCTGTAGAAGAACTTGTTCTAAACAAAATCTGAAAGTCTATTGGTGTTAGTAAATTTGACAAATATATTCCAATCTGTTAGAATGCAGCCCTGTTAATTTGGTAGATGATATTTATTAATTTTCCTTAACTTCAATCCTCCCAAATGATAGGGATGAATGAAACCGATAAAAAATGAAATTCCAGCACCCAAGCATTGATAGCTTTTGCTTTAAATAAAGCAAAAACATAAATTTTCATTTGTTTTAATTACTTTGCATAAGAAGCTTGTTTTTTTTTTTTTTTGTTTTTTTGTAAATTTTTTAATTTTGCTTATTTTTTAATCATTCTTGTAATTATTTTTCTTCTCTTTTGCACTCATCCCTCTTCTGTTGCTGTTTATTCTCTTTTATCTCTTCTCATCAAGCGAGAGAATAGGGAAAGGTAAAAAAATAAAAGAAACCAGCAAACAAAAATGCATGCTGAGTATAAAAGAAGAATCAACTTTATGCTTCAAATACTTTGTGACATTGCCATCATCATTTTTATGGGTTATCTCATTGCATTCTACTACTGACTATTGGGGTCTTTTAGATTGTAGGTTGCTGTATTATAATACAGTTTCCTAAATTATAAATGTAAAGTATATGAAAATAGTTAATATATCCAGAAACATTGCATACAAAGAGAATGGAATATGTACAAGTGACTTTTTGGTCCTAGTTTTCTTAAAACTTCCTTATTACTCACATGTTCCATCCATGGTATTCTCAGTATTCTGTAAAACTACATCTCTGTTGCCTCTTCACCTGTAAGCAGTATTCACTCGCATATAGGAGGATTAATAATACATAACAGTTCATAAGTTTTCTTTGTTTCTAACAAAATTTTCCTGTTTAATATTTAGTTTTTGGAAGGCAAAATATTTTTTTTTACCGTAATTGACCTAAAAATCATAGATTAACCTAGCAAACATGCAGATAACATGTTTTAATTGATAAAATTTCTAATTTGATCAGAAATTTATCAAACTGTTGAATCAAGTCTACTTCTCCCA
Source organism: Acanthosepion pharaonis (assembly GCA_903632075.3). Lineage (NCBI taxonomy): Eukaryota > Metazoa > Mollusca > Cephalopoda > Sepiida > Sepiidae > Acanthosepion > Acanthosepion pharaonis. The sequence goes on from CAHIKZ030005499.1 coordinate 2,855,396, forward strand.
ACAAAAACCTTTCAACAATGTTGAGAATTTGCTACGTTTAAGTGGATTAACTTTTTTGAATCTCTTTTCAAAATATCAACTGCTCATTTTGTAATCCATTTTGAGTTTCAAATCATTTCGTTTTCTTTAAATCATTCCAACTAATCATTTGATGTTAATAAAGAGTTAATCTTTTACCTAATCTCCTCCCAAAGACTAAATTTCAAACAATATTTTCCAAAACACTTGAACCTTTTATGCTGCATTATAATTATAACATTGCTTAATTTCAAATAGATTAAAAAGCATAAATTTGACTATATTCACTCTCTTACTGATACATATTAAGTACACATTATACACACATACAGAGAAGTATTCAGAAAACTACATGACTAACCATGAAAATTTGACTTGCCACTTGTTAAATATTAAGGAAAACATTTTGTGGAATATTCAAATACCCAACAGTAATAACAATAGATTAAGAATTCATTGAATCAAAACTGAAATTATTCTTTTATAAAGTTTAGTAGAATATAGCTAAAATAATGTCATTGAAAACCAGAAAAAATAATTTGGTGACTGGATAATGATTCTATGAATTTATTTATATAAATAAAAATTTTGTCCTGAAACATTGAAAATATTAACTTTGTTTTTACTCAGCCTGATTCACTTCTGAAAATCTAATCAAATGATCAACAGAATCTTTTTTTATCTCTTCTTGATCAGGTTGAGAATTTTTTATCACCTCTTTTACTTTGTATTCTGTATTATTATTATTATTATTATTATTATTATTAGCTTAACTGTTTTCACTAAAAAAAAAATCTTCAAAAGAAAAATGAGATTAATTTCCTCTTCATGTGACAATCTCATAAATAACCAAATTAAACAATGTTAAGATCAAACTTCCTATTTTCATTCTTGTTCTTATCTTAGAAATGTTAATTTATATTTGAAATTATAGTAATTTCATTTCTGGAGTTAAATGTTTAATACTACTCTTTGGTATGGCATTAGTAATTATTTGTCAACTCTATATAATTTCCTCCATTATTTCCTTTCCCACATATTTAACTTGACTGATATATTTTCTTGTCTTGTGTGTCTCAATTTCAAATTCTTTATTTTTCTAAATTAAAGAAGGTGGCCCTTACTATTCTTGTTCTTTAGGATATTTTTTATTTCCCATTTTTAACATTTCCTGTTTTAAATTTATATTTCTGACAGATAGTTACAGAGGGATATTGTTTTTATTTATATTAGGTATTATTGGTTATTTGTCTCTGTTTTTTTTTGTTGTTTTGTAACAATATGTAACAGTCATTTAGATATCACAAAATTGTGAAAGCAGCTCTGCTAAATTAAAGTTAGTTCATTCAGATTGAAGAAAAAATTATTTTTCAATTCTATCCTAAATACAAACTGGTGCCAAAAAGCCTTTCCAAAAAAAAAAAAAAAAAATTTATGTTTAATAATTTGATGAGATTTTTGATGGGTGTGTCTGACCAAAAACCTTTTCAGCAGCTCCTTGCATATAGCCACCAACTGTCAATCTGTTCATTACAGATGACAGAATTGGGAAAAGCAAGTGGAGAAGGAAGAGTAGAATTAAAATAAATTGTAACTTTGAAAAAAGAGATACAACAAATTATCAAATGAGAATAAAATTTTGTGTCCTGTATATATAAAATTCCCAAAAACTTATTCATGTCAAAAGCTTTAAATAAGAATTCTAGTAAAATATAAAAAGCATACAAGGCACAAAACCTAAAAGCCTTGTCAGCTTCATATTTGTAACACACATATTTGCAGATGCTACAAAAATATTCATTCATTAGGTAACATATCTTTTATTAAATAAATCCCTGTTAAAACATGCTGTCATAAATGTACATATGTCATTAGAAAGATTGCAGAAGTATTTTTTAACAGAAGTTTTCATGATGAGAAAGTGTATTAATATCACCAGTAACATTTGACAAATAGGAATTCAATTTTATAGCAGTTCACTTCTATAACACTCAACCCAAACTGACAATATTGTTATAAATATTGAGTATTTATTTTAGTCAACATATGAACCATATTAAAAGAATGGGATTTTTATTTTTGTCTGATTAGTTTGGAGGTTTTATGAAATCTTATATTGGCATTAATTCATGACATTTCCTTCTAACTGGCCTGAATGAGGTTCTTGTGTAAACAATTTATGACATTTTCCAATGTTTTAATTCTTTACTATTTAATGATACAGTTAAGTATGACAGAGATTCATGATAGAATTTTGCTATTATAGCACAAAAAGTGATATGAAAGCAATGAATAGATAAGAAAATAAAGTGGGTGGGAGACCTGTTTCTTTATATCTTGTCAATTTACCAATGCACCACAAACTCTTCTTTTTGCTTGAGTGCAGTATGTCCTGCATAACCTTTTTTTAGTTCAGTGCAAAACAATTTTCAACCTTTCATTTCAAAGCCTTTTAAGTGTTTCATTTAAAGAGAACCTTTAAGTAAACACTTATGGAAAATGACTTTATTAGAATTCTTTGGGGGACTTATCATAACTGCATGAAAAGAAACTTTATTTAACTTTTCAAAATAGAAATATATAACAGGTATACTGTTATATACCATACCTATGAACACTAATGGGTATGTTCGAATCCTCATAAATATGTTGGACACCATTGTAATTTGGGGTTAATATGCTGTCTAAGTATTTCACCACGAGTAGAGTATAAAAACAAAACTTGCAATTATGGAAGATATGTTAAGTTTAGCATCTTGAGATAGTAACTTGGTGGATCCCCTCACTCAAAATTTTCCTTATGAATTACTAATAATATTCAAATAGGTTTTATTTATAAAATGTCTGTTTTAAAAGTTTAAGATTTTTTTTCTTTATTTTAACAATTTGTGAACACTAACTTTTGTTTCATCATATAAAAAAAAAAACATAAAACAAAATAACTCTCAATGATGTTGAACTTCAGGAGAAGGTGTATCTGTAATATGAAATATACTAAATATTGACCAAGTAAACTGGTCTAATCTAAAGTAATTAATGTCTTATTCACATAGACATTTGGTAGAGAAAATGGCTGGCATCTGCAGCTTTTGTATGAAGCCATGCATAATGCATGTTATCTTTCTGAGTGAATGCTTCCATTAAATTTCCCATTATTCAATACTGAATATTGATCTGTGCCAAAACAAGTCTGGATTCAGGATCAAAGTGTCAGAATGGTGCCACTTCAAATGCTCATTGAGCAACAATGGAGCTAGGAGAGTCAGAATCTGATTACAAAGTTGGTCAGTGTATTTCATTTTAGGCTATAAGGTATATTGTTCAAGATCCCATGACTATTTACATCACAAATCAATTAAAATATTACTTCTTTCCAACTATAGAAATTAATTGGTCTTAGTGATATCTAAATAGTAGTTTTGAATGGGAAGTTGTGAGCTCCATGGTTTAATATTATTCTAAGAATACAAATGTATTTAAATTAAAAATATATTTGTGCATTTGTTTGGATGGATGAGTAAGCACTTGAACAATCCACTCTCCTGTAAATACCGACTTAAAATAGGCACTAGTTACAAAAAAAAATGCTATGTATATAGTAAACCCTGACAGAGGCCAATAACAATAAAATATATAGTACTGTGCAAAAGTTGTCAACTACTATTATAAAGTTTTACTAATTGCCAGAATATAAGTATGTTTTGCATAATGTTCACTTTGGATGAACCATTGGTTCTATTGGAGTCATAATAGCATATTTTGTAGCAGGAATTTTGAATGAAAAGGAAAAATGTGAAATAACCCAAAAATGGTCATGCAACATTTTTGGTTGCTTCACATAAACCAATCCAGATAATGTTTTAAAATAGAAAATTGTCTATAATGAAAATTTATTACATAATGTCCATTTTAAGAAGTTACTATTGTTATATCCTTACGCAGTTCAAACCCCTAACCAAACACATTCTACACTTAGCAAACAATCCTCTCTTTCTATCTCTTTAATAATATACTACATTAACTCCCCCTCTCTTTTTCAATCTGTAATAGTAGTTGCTGACTACAAGAACAATTAGATCGAACATGTTGGTGACCCCAATAACATCCAGACAACAGCTAAAAATAGATTCTCACACACATGCCGAATCATGTGATCAAGTATGAAAACTGAGTGGGGAAATATTAGAAAGAATCAGGTTGGGGTAACAAATCTTGAAAGAGTCAAACCAGCCATGAAACCGCCATGTGAATGGATTCACCAAACTAAAGAGAAGGAATGCCATCCCCAACTCACACAAACTCCCAATACAAAATCAATCGGAAACTGAATCTAGTGTGAGTAGCATCTCTTTTTACTTGTTACTGTCAAGCAAAGGAAAGCACACAATGTAGACAAGATCCAATTCAACTCATCATACCATGCTGCATATACCAAATTCATGGGTGAATTACTAAGTGTGATAATCACCTAAGACAGACGTGTGACCCACTCAATTGAATGCAGGCTACAAATTAACAGGGACGAATCTTCCTACCTCAACGATGAATTCTACATTGATTTGAAGAAGAGAGTGAACAACTAGCTCTTGGGGTCAAAATTCATGACATTGAAGAAAGGACAATATACCAAAAGATACTGCTGCTCTAGCAAAATGAACTGAACTAAAAGTAAAAAGAATGAAGAGAAATATAAAGCAAAAGAGATAGAAAAGAAAAACCGTATTTTATTTCAAGCGAATAGCCAAAGCTAAGTGAATTTTGACTTTCCAGTTCAGACATAATGCATACATCTTTCCATACAAAAATATATATCACACACCTTACAACACATTACCTTGCATTAATGTTTTCATGTATCATCTCATTATAATTAAATCTTGTTAATATGTATATTGGTGTTGTTGTTTCTCCTCATTTGTGTATTTGAGAATCCTTTCCACTACGGAGTTGTAAACATGGTTATCTTTGACAACAAGTTGCTTTTTTTTTTTTTTTTAATCTTTTCTTTTTAAATTTTGTGCTGCGGTAATTGTCCATAACACTGTACATTGATAAAAATTTCTGTAACTTCCCTTAACTTGAATTATTGCTTCAGTGCACCTGGGAAGGAGTGTGTACAAATCCATCACCATTTTCACAGGTATGAAATACCATTGTTTTTGGCTGGGTTCCCACAATGCTTCAAGATTCCATGTATTCTTCTTATAAACTCTTCTCTTTAGTTCTGTTCACATTTACTCAATGGCATTTAAGTTCTGAGCTAGCAAATCTTTCATTATGGTGACATATTCATCAGCAAGACCCTGTTGTGTTGCACATATGGCTCTGTGGCATGGAACTCTGTCCTGCTGAAAAGTCTCACCTTTGTCTAAGACTGGTATCAAATGTTCCTTTGGCAACTGGATGCATTTTGGCCCTATTCATGCTACCAACAATTTTAACCAATTTTTATGTATCTCCAAAGCACCGCACTCTTAACTTAAGGCCTCACTATGTTCTTCATGTAATATGGGTCATTTTGCTTTTCTTTTAGGCCCTCTGACAAATTTTTACTTATTAAAATGCAGCTCCATACTAGTTTCATCACTATATATGATATTATTCCAAGTATTTGCATTCCATAGTCCATACCTCTTTGACCAACTTAATCTTGCCTTCAAATGCTTTTTGCTTAATGCTGGTTTCATTGAAATGCACTCGTCCATTCTATATTCTTGAAGGATGCACTTAATGGCCTCTACTGACACCAGAGTGAACAAGTCACACTCTGTTACTTGTCTTGCATCCTTGTCAGTTTCTATATAGATTGCAGCTTTCAAAAGTGACCACATCTTGGTTGATCCAAAAACACTTCCACTGTTTGGAAACTTTGAGAAACTTTTTGAAATTCTAAATACTTTTTATTATTGCTCCTTCTTCTTCTTTGGAAATTTTTACCATTATTTCAATCAATGAAATACAGAAATTCAATATAAATTTTTTATTCTAGACAGGAAAAAATGGTGCTATTGAGAATATCTTTTTGTAACAGCACAAAAAGAGAAAATCAAAATTTAAGTGGCTAAAAAATTTTGCACAGCCATTTTTTGGGTTATCTTGCATCTTCCCATCTCATTCAAAAACCTTGGTACAAAATTTGATAATTAGGTATGGAAATGACTCCATTATGGACAGTGTTATGACATGATGCAAAATACCCACTTATAAACTGGCAGTTATGAGAAATTTATAATAGTTCAAATTAATGATTTTTGCATGACTCTCTGTCACTGTGTGTGTATGTGTGATACTGGAAAAATGACATTGTTGCATTATCTTTGACACTCAGAAATGAAAGAGAAAAAAGAAGGGATTGAGTATAAGGAGACAAGAAAATGATTAAAATGAGAAATAACCGCAACATTTTTCACATTTGTGCACACACAAGAGGGGGGAAAAAATTAACCTAACACCAATAACAAGAGGATCCCAACCAGCACAAAAATTAATTACATCAAACTTAGTATATAGGTAAGGAAAAATGTGGAAAAACAGCAATCAATTGCTGAAACCTCTTGATGAGTAGACTGAACAATTACATAAAGGTTCATCCATGAAACTAAGCCAAGTGACAAATTTTATATTTGTATATATATATATATATATATATATATATATATATATATATATATATATATATATATATATATAGTGTGTTTGTGTGTGTATTGTACATTTTCTTTGAGTATATCTTCTAAGCTTAATCTGTCATAGAGCTATAATATATGTTTAATTAGCTTAGTCTGGAATGGGACTACACAAATGAATGACTTTTTTATCCTTCACAATAAAACAAATGCACAAGACCATAATATGATCACAACTCACAAACAATGGCCCAGCAAGTCTCTCTCTCTCTCCCCCCACTCCCTTCCTCCCCAACATTATTTCTTTAGTGGATGCATTTTTAATGCATATATGTGTTTGATTAGACCTCTCTTTTTTTTTTTCTTTTTCTTTTTTAATTTCTCTTAAAAGCATAATTTTCACATATCAATCAAGATTTTCAAGTCTTTAGGGTACATAGGAGGCACGGTGGAGTAATGGATAGTGGCTCGGATTGAGGAATCTGAGAGCCAAGTTTGAATTCCAGTTGAATCCATTACATTCACTTACATGCTAAGGAAAAGGTATGAATCCTCTTCTTCTACCCCCAGTTATGGGTAAATAGCAAGACAGACTGGGTTCTTTAGCTTTCGATGGCAACTGGTCTACTGCAGAAAGAAATGGCAACCTACTGCTGGAAAAAATCTACCTCGTCAGTCATGTATCAAAAGATACATGATAGCCTAAGCATGTTTCACGCATGGCGCATAACTGACTGAGGGTACATCTATATTAAAAACTCTAAAAAAATCCAAACTTATAGACAAAAATTGCTGTTTAAAAGAGAGAGAGAGAGAGGGGGCCATGTCTACTCAAACATGCATATTCACTAAATATAACATATATAGTAATAAGAAATATATATACATACATATAATAGTTTTGAAGAGTCCTTTTTAAGTTTTTATATTTTCTCATAATGTTTCTTAGTGTGTATAACAAGAAATCAATGCATTATTTGGGTGACATCAGAAATTACCTTACCAATAACTTTGTATTTATTAGCACTATTTGCCTGAAATAATCAGTTCAAATGAAAAATCTCTCTTTGCTTCTTTTGTCTTTCATTGATTTGCTGGGTTTCCTAACAATAACTACAGGGAACTTCTTTTTCTTTCTGTTATTGCTTGTGTTGCCATTTTCTTTGTCTTTTCCTTATTTCCTTTGTTCATTAATCACTTCTAGTGAGTTGCTATTTGAAAATAACCTCTGAAAAAAGAAAAAAAAAAATGGTAATCAGTTCTGATATTGAGTGAAGATCTTAGTCATAATCTATTCAGAATAATATTCACCTGCAGGTATATCTCAACACTGAAGGGTACTGTTAGCCTTTAAGATTATGGAGAATGTTTTTTTGTCCGTAGGATTTGTATATAGGTCTAAAATAGCAATTTTTGTTTTCATTTCTTACTTCTTGACTTTATATTATTTAAAGAAAAAGGAAATATCAGTGTATGACCAATATCAGTAGGCTGAAAAATACATTCTATTTTCATATTTAACTTTCAAATGTCATCCATTTGTTAACTGAAATATTGATTTCTTCTTAACTGCTATTTTACAAGCTCTCAATAGCCTAAAGTAAAATTGGCACAATAGATTTTTGCTGCCTACACAAATTGTCATTGAAATAAAAAAAAAATATTTCTTAAAGGGTGAGAGTACTTTCATCTTTTTGTTTTAAAATTCTCTGACAAAGTTTTATATTTCTTAATTTTGAAAATGTTTTAAAGCCTTTGAAATTTAAATTTTTGTAAAGTGATCTTCATGAAAATTTTAAATTTTTTATTAAACAAGACATTATTGATTTAGTTTTTTTTTTTCTTGTAGATATTAAGAACTTGTTAATAAATATGTTTTATTGTAGGTATCAAAAGATTAGATTCTCTGAAAATTTGAGATTATTTTTTTTTCTTTTAAAAAATTACTTATATCATTCTCAGCTGTAATTGATCAAACTTTTGATGTCAAATTTGGATGTTATCTTTTTTTTTTGGGGTGGGGGAATTGGATGAGCAAACAGTAATTTTGAATGTTATGTGAAAGTTTGGAAGAAATGATGCCTTCTAGAAAATCTTTTACATTGCTGTGGTGACAATGGTAAATGTCTACGGATATATTATTGTGGTCACTTTAATTGCTGCATAGTGTTTGCATGACCAAGAAAAAAATGAGACTAATAAATTTTCCAGTTTTCATCAATGGCCTGGTTTAGATAGTTGAGTATTTCAGAGATCAGTGTTCAAGCCAGGATTTTGGATTTTAATTTCCAGACTTGGTATCCCCCCCTCTTTATTAGGAAAATTGGTGCAATGCAGTCTTCCTACTTACCTTTTCATCATTTGAAATTTGATTTGGACTAAATTTTATAAATACTGATATTACTTACTAATTTTACATCTTAAAAAAATTTCCACCATCATTCTTTCTGCAGAGGTGGGAGCAGTCTTATTTCAAAATATGTCCTTGATTTTCATTTTTCAGTTTTCTATGCATGTTTGATTAAGAATCTTGCATTGTCTTTATTCCCCATTTCTATTGTTACACTGTGTCTATAATAAAATCATGGCTAAGTTAACTGATAGGACCAGGTACAGAGAAATTTTATTATAAATCATTCTGAGAAACTTTAGTGACATAAATGGCTACAAATGAAATATGAACTTCGTAAAATACATTTTTTATGTTACTAACATCTGTAGTAAGGTATGTTTCTATTATTAAATATATTTAGTGGGTACATGTGTTTGAGTAGACAAGCTTTTTTTTTTTTTTTTTTTTAACAATGAAATTAATACCTACTGGTCTAGAGATTGAAAATTGATTCCAGTTATATTTTAATAAGCCTCTCAATCTCTAAGCTAGAAGACATTTTCATTGTTAAAAAAGATGTCTACTCAAACACATGTATCCACTAAATATAATGTGAAAAAAAATGTCATATTTTAAAAATCTATCAATTGCTTAAAAAGTAACATATCTACCTCTATGCAAACAAATATTCTATTATATACATTTTAATCATGGTATGAATTTTAAGATTTCTATAAATTTAAATCATTTAACTTTGACAATTTAAAATCAAAGCTCTCTTATTGAGAGTTGTCCTTTCTGGAAAATGAACTGTTTGCTATCTAGATGTTAATTGCATTTTAAGATCTATGAAAAGATTTGAACCCAGTCTACATTTTGCAATTCCTACCTCCCATCAGCAGGGGGTGATTCTAACCTCCATGAGAGTGATTTGTTGTGCCTTCTTTTGATTGACATGAAGTGGAAAGATGAGATTGAATTCATTGCTAAGTCTGCTACTAAGAAATTTGGTTCACTGTTTTATGCTAGATAGTTTTTCTCTCCAGAATCTATCTTATATATTTATAAGTCTACCATTCATCCATGAATATTGCTACCACATATGGCCTGGTGCTACTGCTGTATATTTAGAGATTCTTGATAAAATCTAAAGATGAATCAGCAATATTATTGGTCCTGGCCTGGCGTTTTGGCTTCAGTCACTTTCCCATCGCCATAATGTAGCCTCCCTCTGCTTTTTCTATAAATACTTTCATGGTAATTGTTCAGATGAACTCTTCACTATGGTACCTAGACTTTATAAATTTAAATGCAGTCCTAGAATAGCAACAAGGTCTTATCAATTTTCAGTTGAATTGGCTAAATGTAACTAACTTTGATGCTAACAGTTTCTTTTCACATATTTCTTGCTTGTGGAACTCTCTTTCAGCTCCATGCTTTACCATCAAATTTGATCTTCAAAAATTTAAATGCAATGCCAATTATTATCTCCTGTCTTTGATTACACTTCTGTTGTTCTCACTCCTTAATGTCTATTTTTTTTATTCTCTCACATTCAGTAACTCCTTACACCTTGGTGGCTTTGGTGCCTTGCATGGGGTGATATGATTTTGGAACAAATATCATTATTTCTGTTCATTATATTTTGTCTTAACTAAAGGTTAGCTTCATAGTTAATTAAAATTTATTTTTGTTTAATGATTTTTTCTGATTATTGAAATATTTAAATTAGATTGTATTATGTTCCTAAAATATCACTGAGATTTCACTTAATCATATCATTATATAATTAACACGAACATCATACAGATTTTATTGTTGACTTTATTAAACTTCTGCTACATTAAAAGAATTCTTGCTAAACAAATTGTTTACTTTTAATGATAAGAAATTCAGACTTGTACCAGAATCGTATTAGATACTGAAATTTCATATTTCCCATTGATATCAGGAGTCAAGTGTTCAATTCCAGATAAACTGAATGCAGATTCTCAAGGCAGGCAAGCAGACAGGCCTACTTCTCTTGATAGATTGGTGCAATGCAATATTCTTCCTCATATTTTTCTCTATTTGGTTTTGTTCCAAACTGAAGTAAGCTTATTTCTATATTTGTCACTGTACGCCATTACAGGTTCCAGATAATAAAAGTTTGAAATATGTGAAGTTAGTCTTGACTGACCAGTGGTTTGACAATTTCTCTTCTATTATTAAAAGATGATCTGATAAACCAAAGTAATAAGTGGATGGTCAAACTGCTTTGAGACAGTGTGTGTGTGTGTGTGATTTTTGCTTCAAATGGCAGCAGCTTTGTTGCTGCTTGAGTTGTTTATATGCATTGAAGCAATCTGTTTTTGTACTCATCTCACATCTCTTGAATCCTCTTGTCTTAAATACACCACCAAATTTACATCATAGATCTGCTGAGAATAACTGATTGGTATTCAATTGTTTCCAAAACCTTCAGTCAATAGGATGACATTCCAAACTATTCTGCTGTTGCTGGTAAGGAGGTGAATAAGCACAACTAAAGATCAAATTTCATTATCAGTTCTATGTTTTGTTTGACTGTAGGAAATAGAAACATGATATTTATTTATTAAAATCTTTACATTTCTGCATTATTTGAAATAATCCCAATTCCAAACATTGAAATTTCCACATGAATTTATTTCCAATAAGAAACCTTTTTTTTTTTTCCAGCTAGGAGTTAAATAGCTGTTCAGACTGGGCTTTTTCATCGTAGCTGACAACTAATCTAAAAGAAGGACAACTTTGAATTCAAAAATTGTGGAAAAAGACACAGTAAACCACTCCACTATCTTTCCCCAAAACAGTCATGGCTATATACAGTTTACAGATAGTAAAGGAAAAGAAGCCGTGGAGAGTCATGATCATCTATACTCTGAAGGGATATGGAATTAAGAAAAAAAAACAGGAAAGAATTACTAATCATGTTGCTCCACTCCCAAGGATTTTGAAGAATGAGTTTAAAAAAAAAGTGTTTATCAAAAACAACTTATAGGTACAAACTAGTCAAAACTGGGATTAAATAAATTATGTGGTTTGTCTATATAAATACTAAACTTAGACTGGTACATGGTCAGAGAAGTGATGCCTAAACATGAGACAGAGAGAAAAAAAACTCCCAAATATTAAATGTTGGTTGGTTTGGACACATATTCTTCAACATTTTAACTGTGTACCTTTCTTAGATGTGTGTTGTGCCCTGGAATTTGACAACAGTCCAGGATACAGCAGACACTTGAGTAGAGCCAAAACCAAAACATTGCAAAAACACAACAGAAAACAAGAAAATTAGTCAGAACCAACCCACATACAATGATTAAACACCTTGTCTAACAAAATTCAGGCAACATCCAAAAATACATTTACACTTAAAAAATTGTTTTATTTTTCAATAAAGCACAAACTGTGTTAAAATATAGCTTTTAAGTTAAGCTATATGCATGGGAGAAAAGTGTTTAATATCAAAGATATAAGCAGCGTGGATATAGGTATGGTGACAGTCTGTTCCATGCTTAAGGAAGTATCAATTAAAGACAATCATCAGGCCATATGCCTTGACAATTGCTTTTAAGCATGAAACAGACTGTCATCATTTAGTGGACACCTATGTCCACACTATATATATATATATATATATATATATATGAAGAAAAATATATACGGAAAAAACAAAACAAAAATCCTTATATACAATTATGCTGTTTTAATGTTAATATGTCAACAGGGGACGTTTCGGTCTAATAAACCATCTTCAGGACATATTCATAAATATAACATTATCAATACAACATGACAAAGACGATGTACATAAGAACAAGACTTATCCAAACAATTTGTTTGGATAAGTCTTGTTATGTACAAGACTTATCCAAAATTATAACAAATATGTTATAAAATCACTACAAAAATAGCCATTTTGTTTCAATACTTCTGGTGTTTCAATACTTCTGGTAAGTGATGGTGTTGAATGTAGAATCTACACTTTTTGGTCCACTGTTCTTCACTGTAAACCAGAACAGAATTTCAGCATTTTCAAGATTATATCAATTTAATTCTCAGAAATATTAGAGTATTACTGAGCGAACTCCAAGGCTAAAGTGAACAGATCTTTAAATAGGAGGGATATTCAATGCCATCACTTGATAAGACACCAGAAGTGTTGAAACAAAATGGCTATTTTTGTAGTCATTTTATAACATATTTATGTTATAATTTTCGAATAAATTATATTTGCTCTACTCTGTATTGAGCACTCTTTTAAGAATTGTATTTTTTGGTTATTGGAATTTGTTCCTATACTATATATATATATATATATATATATATATAATGAGCTCTAATCAAAAGTATTGAAACTGTTGCTATGGTAACTGAGCTAATGTGTGCAGAATGAAGCCACTTGGCACGGATTGACCTTGAAATCTGACATGCATGCTCACTAAATTATAACATTATTTGCTCACTTCTTTTGTTCATAGAAGTGCTTGAAAGTAAAGTGTGGTCATCTCACTACATCATAGAGGTTCCATCAGAGAAAATTGAACAGAGAATTTGCATCAAATTTTGCCAAAATCCTGATGATACATGTGCAGAGACCTAAGCAAAATTGCAGAAAGTGTATGGAGAGGAGTCTGAACCAGACACAAGTGTATAAGTGGTTCAAATGTTTCCAAGATGGCCGGTAAAATATCAACAGTGACACATTCTGGGAGATCTGCAACAGCGGAACTGACTAAAATGTTACAGATGTGCATGCAGCTGTTCAGAGAGACTGTCAAATCACCAAGCGTGAGTTGTCGGAGGATGTGAACATTAGTTAAAGTTCAGTTCTGTCCATTCTCACTGAAGATTTGGGTATGAGACATGTGTCTGCCAATTTTTTTCCTAAGACTGCTTTCAGTTGACCAAAAAGGAATTTGGGTTTCAACTGCCCAGGATCTCTTTGATTGTAACAAGGAAGATGAAAACTTTTGAACAGATGACGGATCATGGGTCTATGGCTGTGACCTCAAAACCAGGCCTAGACTTTGCAGTGGAAGACAAAAACATCTCTGAGACCAAAAAATTACAAATGAGTTAAAGCAATTTGAAGACACTGTTGACAGTTTTCTCTGGCTACAAGGGCATTGTTCATCAAGTGTTGGCAATCCTATATATTAAGATGGAATTATGGAACCTCTGCCTTTGCTGTACAAGAATTTCTACCTTTTATAAGAAAATCTATGAATAAAATTGGTATTAATTAACTCTGATTAAGTATCTCTAAAAGATTGCTAATTTTGAAGTTAATATTTTGTGTATTAATTCAGAATTGTCATCCCACACTCATGAATAGTGGTTCAGAATAAGAAATCAGAAAAACAAGTTCAAGTTTTCATTGGGTTCATTACATTCATCATCATTTGACTGTAGTTGGGATCATTGAGCTAATGTGAATGATCCTTTCTTTAGTTGTATAGTACATACTACACCAGGGCTACATACAGTTTTGAATTCAGAGTTACTTTCTCCTAGACCAGTTGCCACCCAAGATTATAAAACGCAGTCTGTCCTGCTATTTACTCATAGCTGGGGGGCAATGAAGGGCATTCATAGCTTTCCCAAGACTATTAGTATATAAATGTAATGGAATCAACTGGAATTCGAACTTGGCTCTCCGATTCCTCAATCTGAGCTGCTATCCATTATTCCATTACATTCACTTCTATGCAAATACCATTGGGAAAGGAATGAATCCATCTCCTCCCCACAGCTATGGGTTAAATAGTAGGAATTGTATCTTGAAAAATCATTATCCTCAAAATAATTGGTAATACAATAAATACTCGTATTCATTTCACTCATAAAAGAATTATTCTTACAATCCAAAATATGTTTTGACTTTAAATAACCATAAACCATAAAAAACAAATCAATCATTCTCTTGTTACTTTTAATGTTTGTTGAAGCACTTATCCTTTTATTCAACTTTGGTTGACTTTCTTGCATATATGCATGAAACAACATACTTTTTTTTTCATAAACTCTCTCTCTCTCATATATATATATATATATATATATATATATAAGCTGTACCCATCTACAATGACAATCATAGATTTATATGTGTACATTAACAATTAAAGTCCAAGATTCGAGCTACAATTTGGAGATGTTAAAATCAAACAAGTGCAGAATTTTAAATATTTGGGAAATGTTTCAACATATGATGGAATAATATGATACTGAAATCTAAAGGCATATTGGAATAGCAAAAGATGCCTTCCAAAAACTAAACAACATCTTAAGAAATAGGAAAATTTCATTAAAAACAAAGAAAAGAAGGTTGAACTACTATGTAATAACAATCCTCCTATATGATGATATTCAGTCCCCCCCACGAGGGTGTCATGTGGCACAAGGCCGGTTTTAACGTGGGATCTCTGAGCCCACGGGCTCGGCCAAAAATATGCCCATAAACAGGTTCAGGGTCGGTTCACCTCCCCGAAAGAGAATCCGCCCTTTGGCATAGCCTCTTTTGGGTTCCTCCCCGCCCGAAGGCAGAGTTCAACCGATCAGCCGGTCAAGACTTGAAATCCTCCTATAATACAGTGAAGGCTGGACAGTTTCCTCACAGGTGAAGAGAAGGCTTGAGGCAACACATGTTGTTCTAGAGAAAGATGCTGAGTATATCAAGGACAGAACATATAACCAATGAGGAAGTTTTAAGGACAATGGAAAAAAAGGATAATTATATATAAAATCAGAAAAAGGCAGTTGAAATTTCTGGGATATATAAAGAGAAAAAGTCCTGGAAAATATAACAAAGGTAGGACATATTGAAGGCAAGAGGAACAGATGAAAGTAGTGAGTAAGCTACCTACTGAGCATGTGTAAATGGATAGCTGAACAGGGAGAAGGTGGGATAATAAAAAGACAAACATTACTAAGAACTATGAAGGATAAGAAATTGTGGAAAAGATTAAACAGAAAAGATTAAAAAAGAATGCCATATAATTAGGTATGGGTGGGGTCTATAAAAAAAGTGAACAGGTAAAAAAGAGACCTGAATTCTAATTTCAGTTATTTTCAGTAGATAATTTTGATGTTCAGTTCTAATAATAATAAGTACTGGTTTTCATACAATCACCAAAGTTAGTCAAACCTGGCCCTTACCTAAATGAGTGACCACTTGGGAATACCAAGTGCTGTAAATTTGTATGCATGGGTGGTGCAATGGTTAGCAGCATGGAATTGTTAATTGGAGGGCCAAGTCCTAATTCCACTCAGGTTTGTTACATTCCCATATGCGCAAATATCTTTGGGAAAGGTATGAATCCACCTCTTCTCCTCTCAGCTATGGGTTAAATAATAGGACTTGTATCAGTGAATCATTATTATTTACAAATACAATCTAGAAATATTTTTTGGCTTTAAATAACCTCCAAAGGGTTGATAAGCTGTAAAAAAAAAATCATTCAGTAATAATAAAAAAAAATAATCTTCATATGTAAATACAGAACAACCAGTTCCAATTACAATGTTTCTTTTTCTAATTCTTTTTCCTAAGAGGAGCGTGTGTGAGATCATTACCATAAGAAAGACTCATTCTATTAAACTTTTTCCTTATTTTTTTTTTTTCATTTTTATCATTAAAATTTCTTATTAGGTTTCTTTTCTAAATGTCATAAATTTATGTTTGAAATATGAGATCAGATAAAGAATGGAAATTGATGGAAACTTATACTTCTCATACAATTTTTTTTCCATTAGTGACAACTGTTTTTCTTTTTCTTCAGAAATCTTAAGGCTGTCTTTGATAAGATGTTTTTAAAATATTTTTTTAATAAATCTGGCTTCAAGGAGTTTTTTTGCAGAATATTATATTAAGCAGACATTTCTGTATTCTTCACTTAAATAGTAAAGTAAGTAAAAAAAAAAACAGTTCTAATCCTTAATATCTTGGAGTTATTTATTTTATTTGGTAATTCTGTAAAAAAAAAAAAAAAAAAAAAAAAGAATTTTTCATATTTTTTGTATCATGAATTTGTGGTTTTCCAACCTGCATAATGTTTCTTTTTCCCACTCTTTCGTTTTCTCTCAGTTTAATTTTCATTCTTATTCTTTTTATAACAGGTCTTTTACTTACCTGTTCATCTCCCTGAAGATAGTTTTTGTATGGAGTGTATTAAATATTTGGTTCTATAAAAATATTTGCATAAATCTTTCTTATTTATAACTTCAGACTTGTAAATTCTGCAATGACCAATAGTAAAAAATATCTACATACATCATTTATGTACTAATTGTTCAGTTGGATCATGTCTGCTTTGTTGCTCTATTAAAGAGCTTTTTTATATTTTTTTGTCATGGAAGATATGATTAACTGTTTGAGTATTAAAAAAAAACTTTGTTAATGTTCCTTTTCAAGCAAAATACATGCTAGTATCACGGTCTATCAAAAGACCTACAGGATCACAAAGATGTGCATTTGATTTATTTTTTTAAGTTGTCCTCTTATTTTTTAATATCATAACTGTAAAATTTGACTAGTGCACTTCCTTTATACATTCCTGATTCAGAAAAGTGCTTTCCTTAAAAGGGACAATAGAGCCTTGTTGAACTGTAACACTCATTGTAGCCAAGTGATAAATCATGCCTGATCAAACTGTAGTTTCCCCTACAAAGAGGGATGCAGGTTTGCTCCCTGCCAAAGACCAGATTTTTCTTTAAGATGTCTTGAAAATGCATAAATAGATGTAATTTATACTGTTTAAAATAAAAATAGAGCATCTATTTCAAATACAAGTATCCACTATAATAAAATGTTGGGTTAATAATAAAATTGATTATTTCTTTTATATATATATATATATATATATATATATATATATATATATATATATATAATGATGGACTCTCCCATCGTTTTTGATGTATGAGTGTCATTCAGTTCAGTTTTTATGCACGAAGGGCATAGTGATGGGTTGACTTTCATATGGGCTGATGTATTAGATTTAGTGTTAATTCTCAATTCTCTCAGATGGTTGAGACGATTCTTTTCAAACTTAGTCATACCTTGGTAGCAGGTATTCCTACAGTTTGCTCAGTTTTCAACAGCAAATTCAAACTCCTCTATATGGATGTTTGTAGCAATTAAATTGTATTTGTTTATCCTTGAAGCATAACCAAGGATGGTCTACATTATGCTTACCATGAAAAAGTTGGCTATACATGAGGCTTTTTGGCATCTGATCATCATTCATTCTGATGACATGACCAGCCCATCTGAACTGTGATTGCATCAGAAAGGATTTAATACCACCGACACCACATTTGATGAAAAGAAATTTTGACCTGCTGTGTATAATTGCATATTGAATGAATACAGTGTTTATGAGAACCATCAAGTTGATTGATGTGCATCCTGTATGGCATCCATGATTCTGACCCATAAAGAAGTGTGGTGAGAATGACTGCTCGATAGACACTGATTTTCATTTTCAGTGAAATCCCACGAACATCCCATAGGTGATGGTTAAGCTTCCCAAAGGCATTGGTTGCCTTTGATATTCGGTTAACTATCTCGTCATCCAAAGAGACACTTGAAATAATTTTGCTTTCTAAGTACAAGAATGATTTCACATACTTCAGGTTATTGTTGCCAACAGTTATAAGAATGATTGGAAAAGTATAGGCAGGTGGTTTCTGTTTTACACCCTTGACCTGCTTAGGTTTAGGCCTTGGTTGATGGACAACTTCAGTTTTCTTTATGCTTATAGTTAATCTGAATGCGTTGCAAGCAGTGGATAAACGATTGACGAGTGCTTGAGCTTCTTCGATTGAGGTGGCCACAATCGCAGCATCATCAGCAAACAAAAGATCATGAATAATACTTGCTCGCGTCATTTTTGATTTTGATTTAAAACATTGATGGTTAAAGAGGCCGCTACTTGTGCGGAATTCAAATTTCACACCCATGCCAAGATCATTAAAAGCATGGTGCAGTATGACCGAAAAGAAGAGAGTGAAAAGTACAGAAGCCATGACACAACCTTGTTTTGTGCCATTTGTTACATCAAAGGTTTCTGAAAACTCTCTATTAGATAGAACAGATGCTTTCATTCCTTTGTGAAACAAGATGATGACATTTAGCATACTTTCAGGTATGCAAAGCTTTTTGAGTACTTTCCAGAGGGCACCTCTGTTTACAGTATCAAACGCTTTGGTCAGATTGATAAAGATGGTATAGAGTTCATGGTTCTTCTCATGAACTTTCTCAGTAACCTGACAAAGTGAAAAAAAATCATATATATATATATATATATATAATAAAGAGCAAATAAGAAATGTATATCAATCTAACATGTTTTGCAGAGATTAAGAAAAAAAAAGACAGAACTGTTCTGTCTTTTTATCTGTTTTCCCTCAATCTCTGATGAAGCTTTAATAAATGTGGAACATGTTAGATCAGTGTTTTGCAACCATTTTTAAGTCAACAGCACACCTAAGAGCAACTGAAAATATCACAACAAACTTAACAAAATTTTTAAAGGATATATATTTAAATGTTATGAAATAAAACCATAGATTTAAAAAAATGTACACACACAAATATGAACTTACTTTATTTCAATGTTTCTACTTAACTCTTTGTGCAGCTTATTTAGTGTGAAACCTGTGCCTGGTGTTTTTTTCATGATATCTTCAATGTTTGGTCAAATGTGCAGTTGAGAATCATTGTGTTAGATTGATATACATTTCCTATTTGTTCATTATCTTATCATCCTTTTGGAATCCAATCTATATTTGATCTGCATTTGATCTTTAACTCTCTCTCTCTCTCTCTCTCTATATATATATATATATATATATATATATATATATATATATATATATATAATGTAATCATATAAGCAGTTGAAAAAATTACATGTTGATCTTAACAAGATAAAAAAAGAGCTAAAAATGTAGTCATATTCTTGATTCAGAATTAATAGGCCTTTCCTTGTCTGAAGCAGTGTTTTAATTAGTTACTTAGTTTTATAATTACCCATGAACAATTATCCCTTAATTCAGGAATTATGATTCTGTGGGGTGAGGTAATTTTAGAGAGCTGAAAGTGATTCAAATTTTGAACAATCAGGTGTCCATAGACACTTTTGAATATAAAACCATTTGTCATTAAATCTATTTTCATTTTGACACAACCAACCACAATAAGAAAAGAAAAAAAAAAAAAAAACCTTTAGGAGTTCCTATTATCATTCTTGTTGCTGTTATTCTATTCATTGTAATCTTTCACCTTGGAAAACAAAAATGTCCCATGCTGTGTGGCATGATATTCAATTTAATATAATATGAAAGGAAATGAAAAAAATGATTTATCAGAAATTGATCAGAATTTTAAAAAATGCCAGTTAAGCTGAAATGAATTTTAATCAACATTTCCTTTTTAATTTCATCAACTCGTATTAAAGGAACTCGATAATAAGATTATTTTCCATTTTTTTTAAACTTCGCTTTTTCTAAAGATTTATCTGTAAGAATCAATATATGCATATTACAGATGCAACAGATCATGATAGCTTCAAAATATAGAAATGTAAGTGGGTTGCTAATAGAAAAAGTTTGGAAAGCTCTGGTTTAGTGGGTTTGCTGTCATTATTTTCAATTTTAAAGCTATTAGAGAACTTTATACAGAACCTTACATTTCTGATGTCTTTACTCTCTGGAAAGCACATAATGTAAACAGAACTACTCTTATCATAACTTATAAAAATATCTTTTTCACTTTTTACTTGTTGTAACAGGTCAGTGGCCCTGACTGAGTTAGCATATGAACTATTGTTTGGTGACTTGAGGTATTGAGAGACTAATTAATCTTTTGTAGAGATATTAGATAGAGAAAAATATGGGACAGTGCTTAATTGGGTTGGAACCTGATGAAAAAACTATGATTTAAAAATATTAATTTGAACCTGTAAAATACTTGTGAGGAAGGCATCTGGAAAATTTTAACCTAAAATATACCAAGTAAGATTCATTAAAATCCAGTCTAACTGAAATCCCAGGGCTAGACTGACAGCCTTGAGGATGTTGTGATGAAGTGATTAATGTTTATCAAAATTCTGCAAAACCCAGATGGAATTGGTAAATGTTATTTTAAAAACCTACCCAGTAAATCTATAGAAGAAGCCTATCAAAATGTCTGGTTTTGAGTACTTTAGAAGCATTGGGCAAATGCTAATAAAAAGTTCTTTGTTTAAAAAAGAGGGTCTTTGGGAGGGTGCCTAATAATTCAAAGTCCCTGTTTGGATTGTTATCCTTATAAACACACACACCATTTTACTTAGTTTACACTAAGCAAATTCCAGAACTACACTGACATCTGTTTTCATCAAAATTCTTGCAGCAGCGAAGTTAGTAATACACCCATATTTAACCCATTAGATATCTTTCATTGCCTCAAAGGAAAAATAGTATTTACTGAAGTTGAACCACCTGAGTGTGATGGTTGTAACTTATATATATATATATATATATTCTCATCTTCTAAATAAATAAATGGTAAATTCTGTCTGTCCGTTCAAGTGTCTGAAACCCCTCTAACTCAGGCCACACTTCCTCTACATAGACATATTATGCCTTTTTGGAATCAGAATGATCCTGGGATTGTAAATCTGACCTTCAACTGGTGCTTGAACATCAAGCATTGAGATTTGTATCAGACAAGGACACAAATTTTCAGCCTGAATTGGAAATTCAGCCCAAATCGAAGTTTCGGCCTATATCGGACTTTTGGTCGGAATTGGACTTATAACCCAAATAAAAGTTAAATTGAGGTTTTGAAGTTCCATGGAATGAATTGAGGAATTCAAAGTTATTTCTTCAAAATTATCATTGCTGTTTTCAAAGTGAAACCAGAGGTTCTTTCAGTTTAGGCCAGAGGCCCAATTAGCCCTCCACAAGAGGTAGCTTCAAAGTCTGCACAGAGTGCAGCTTTTAAGCTGGTTATTAATAAATCATTGATGGCTTTATCAACAGTTTGTTATTTCTGCTAGAGTTCCCCACCTTTCAGGAAGGTCACCTGAATTAAATTGCTAGGATTGAAACCTCACTCAAACTACTAACCAAAATTCACAGTCTCAAAGTGAATAAGATATTGCATAGTTCATCCCAACAGGTACACAACATAGAAGATTTCCACTAAATGACATATTCAGTAAGGGTAATACTGGGGATTGTGATTACTGGCTATAATTTATATTAAACATATAGTGATGTGACCAATCTATGCATTATATTTGGGTGCTGCTCCAGTATTATACTGTCTTCAAGTGCTTTCTTGCTTTTGTATATAAGCACAGCACATAGTACCCAAGTCATGCATGTTACTAATGTTGGATGTTTTTATATTTCAATACTTCAAATGAAGCTTCCCTGTTCCAGAATTGTAAAATCAGTTACAAACATAAACAACAGATGCAACTGCAGTATTTTAAGTAACAGACATCTAGCCATTTCAGACAGAAAGCAGTAAGACTTTTCTCCAGTATCATTCTGATGCATTGTATAAAGGGCAGATTTTAATGTTTAACATAATTATTAACAAGATCCTAATCAAAAGAATTTAGTATCATGGCCATTACTAATGCACTTCACATAAACCCATGATACAGTTACCAAAAATCTCTCTGAAGTCTCTTCTGTCTCAAAAAATATAATATAAGACTTGACTAATTATCTACTATAAAACTCAGTGTATACCAAAAACCATCTTTGGTAATAGGATCCCTAGGACCAGTCAAATCATAGCATAGAAGTTCTAATATGGAACTTGCAAACTTACTTTCTTTTTTTGTACTGTATTAATTTGCTTTTTATATAAATACCACATTGGGAAATATCACAAATAAGAATTTGTTTTCTAGTAATCCTCTTATTTTTGATTACAACTTTCATGTTACAGTGACCTAGAATTTTATGCCATTCTTTTAAAATGAGATATATCCTTTGAAGAAATTGTACTGCTGAGAAAATATAAGCAACCATTTTTCTCCATGTTAAATTTGATGCTATTAGAATATCCAATAAGCTCAGCAGAATTCTGCTTAAATTCAAAAGAATCCTGATCAGTAGCAGATTGAAAAGATAACATGCTTAAAAGATAGCATGTAAAATGCATCCTTAAAAATGCAATTTCTACATTCTCAGTGAAATCAAGTAAAAAAAAAAAAAAAAAAAAAAGAAAAATGCACATATTGCTCTTATTTAAGAAAACACAGTTAGGTCTGCCAGTTTAATAAAATGTTCATCAGTGTTAAAGTTGTTATCAACTAATAAATTTGAATTTATAAATTATTGCACTGTTCCACTGTTGCCCTTAATTTCCAAAGGAAATGCAAAATTTATTTTTGTCTAAAAAAAAAAAAAAGGTGCTTTGGCACTAAGCAATGGTTATTATCTTTTTCTCCTGAACTCAAATAAGGTGATTCTTACATTTTTGACTTTGGAGCGGCTTGACACTAGGAATGTAACATGTGTAACCCTGGACACATCTATGTGTATAGGCTCTTAATACATTAACTATACAAGTTCTTGAATCAATTTGACAATTCTCTCAAGACTGCAGTTCCATGCTTGTGTATATTGAACCAGACAGAGATCCATGGTAATTTTGCAGTATAAATACCATAGATCTCTAAATAGTGATTTATTTAAATTCAAAATGTAATATTGTAATATTTTGAGAAGAGTTTTTCCTTTTTTAAGCTGTATATTAAAATTGAAATAATTCTTGAAACATTTTGGCTTATATAAGTCTGGACACATAGGTAAAAATGCATCTTTTCAAGAAATGAAATTTTCAACATTTTATTGAATTGGAATATTAACAAATAACATCTTCAATATGATTTCCATCATTTGTGATACAAAGATTGATGCACTTTGCAAAATTCACATGAACTCGATGCAATAACTACACATTGCCATCAATTTTAACACATTCACTCTTTATGTGTTGCATCTGGGATTTTCATTGAGTTCACCTTTTCCTTTAGCTTATCCCCTCCAAAAAGAAGTCAATTCTTTTGACAAAGCTGTTTAATATGTGGAGGTAGAAAAATATAGACTTTAGGGACACTCTGTATATAATGACTTCAGAATACATACAATTTTTCCTTTCTGAAATAACTAACAGAAAATATTGGACTCTTCCATGATTTTCTAATTTTTTGAGATGCAATTGTAAGACATGATATGTACTAAATGTAGCTCAGTTTGTCATGAGATTAACTAGAAATAAATGAAAGGGTTGAAAGATGGTACAACACCAATCTTTGAAATGGAGGTGACATGCTTGGCTTTTATCTGGTTTTGATTACTAACCTGTAGTATTTTGAAGAAATATGCAACTATTATAGCCATGAAGCAAGTGATGCAATTGAATTAATCATTATTCTGTATAGATAAGATTACTCAAGGCATCTTTTTTTTTTTTTCTTTTTTTTTTTTTTTTTTTTGCAGGAACTTCCCTCAAATGTGTGTACAAACATTTGTTTATAAGTATTATTAATCATGGGCATCATGCTTTGTGGCTGAGTTAGTTATGTATTTTGTTGTTGTATCATGCTTAGATAAAAAGGTAGTATTTGGACCTTTTGGTCAAATGATGCAACACAATCAACTTACTCTCTATATTATTTAAAAGTTTGGATCAGTAAATATCATTAAGCGTGTTTATGTATTTACAGTAGTGTAAATATTAAATGTGTGCATGTCATGCTTGGAAAAGTGTATATAATCATAGATCAATGAATTTTGTCTAATTGGACTTTTCTTCAGCAAAATAAGATGAAATAGTTTTTGCAACTCTGATGTTTCAACTGTTTCTTTGCTTATAAAATTGTTTGATTTCAGCAAACATAGATTATGAGAGAGAAGTAACTTCATTGTTTATAAAATTTATTTACTCTATAATTTTTGCTAAAGGAGTTTTGTCCATCTAAACAAAGGCAGGATTTTGCTAAAAAAAATTGATCAGTTAATATCAGTGTATCTATGTACCTTCTTACATAAGGTATGCACATTAAGCTCCAAAAGAAAGAAAAAAAATGAATAAGGATTGACCCAGTTTAAAAGATCAAATGAATAAAAAAAAGTAATAAAAGTTAAGACTATGAACCTATCTTTCTTTCATTTCCATCCCTTTTCCTTCCATTTCAACTTTTTTACTTTTTTTTATCCTCCTTACACACTCTTCTTATTCAATCTGCTTTTCCTAATTCTGTTGTCCTGATGAAATGAATAGATAGCCTGTTGATGGTTACCGATGAGGGCTTGGTGAAAAAGTCTCTGGCTCAATTCATTTTCACAAATTTGACTAAATTACCAAACATCAAATTTTGGTGGTCTTTTGGTTATGCTGAAAAATTTTCAGCACACTTCTGTATAATATATATGTTTCTTTAAAAAATGACTGACAAGGTATGTCTGTTGTTTTAATGTCTTTTTCTTGTATGCAAAGAGATTTCTTGGAATTAGTGAATGTAGAAATTATCTAAATGATTGTCCATTCCAAGTGCATTTGGCTAATCTATTAGTCATTTTGAGGGATTTTGATAATGCTATTATAAATGGTGTGTAAATGCTAGTGAAAACAGTTTAAAGTCTAAACACACTCTGGCCAGAGCTCCAGGAAAATGTTCCAGCCTTGATATGAAACATACTTGTTAAAAAACACAAATGCAATATGCATCTCCACCTACAAAAAGTGTCTAAAATAATGGAAACACTTATCATAAAATGCAGAAAAACCAATCCTTTAACAGCATCACCTATGAATACAGCCAAAATGTAGTGGCTGTTTTGGGGAACTAACAATACATCTACATTTCAACAACTTTTACACCATTCATTTAGACAATTTCTACACTAAGTCCAAAAAGGAAAGCTCTTGAAAAATACAGTAAAAAAAAAAAAAAAAACTTAACAGAAAGTCCTTTATCAGTCATTTTTAATGAAGCATGTATAAGAGGGGGTTGCTGCCCAAATACACACCTATACATACATACATACATACATAAAGTGGTGGTGGTGGCATCCTAAATTTCCAGGAACCAGTTCTATAAATTCAGGTAATCTTTAGGAACCTAATCTGCTTATTTTCTTTTCAGTCTGAGAATGAAAACAAATCACTTGATAGTATCAAAAATAATTAAATCATTTTGATAATTTAATAGAAAACATTTATTTATTAAGATATTTCTCTTCAGAAGTATGATGCTTTTTGACTTGTTACCAACTGTGTTATGGTTTCTTAGCTACATTTGAACTAAGTCGCTGCAGTCCCAAAGATCCAGTGGAAGGCCTATCAATTTTATGATTACAAGATTTGCCACATTTTTAACTTTAAAACAGTAGGGGGCATATGTCTATTAGAGCTTCACTAGGAACACACATAAATGTAACTAACATTTTACGTAGACCATCAGCTATTAATATACAAAATTATTTTTGGATAATCCAACAACTGGTTCACTAAGCTTTTATAATTTTAAGAATGAGTTTGTGCAAACTGGTAAGATGCTACCACTTATATATCTGTGGCCTGAAGTTTGTTTCACAAACTTCAGGCCACAGATATGTAAGTGGTGATTGTTGCCATTTGGTGTTTACTTCAGTGTCCACACTTATATTTACACACATTATTCCTGATATTGAGCATTTTATCCATAAATATCACATACCTTAAAATTATATATATATATATATATATATATATATATATATATATATATATATATATATATATAAAGAAATATAGTCTTAAGGTGTGCTATATTTATGGGATAAAGTGCTCAATATCAGAGATAGGCGTGTGTAAATATAAAAAGTGTTTTATAGAAGTCAACACTTAGGGGCATGTCTGTTTCATGCTAATCGTCGTGGCCTGACGATTGCATATAGCATGAAACAGACTGTCGCCCCTAAGTGTTGACTTCTATGTTCACTTTTTTATATTTATATATATATATATATACACACACACACACACACACACACACACACACACACACACACACAAGAACTCCCAAATCTGAACATAGCATAATCTAGACATTCTCAAATATGGACTTGTCTTCAAATCTGAACTTTTGTATTGGCATAAATATGAAGCCTTTTCTTCCTCAAATCTGAACAATACCCTCAATACCAAACATTTTGGATGTTCAGTTTAGAGGAGTTATACTGAATATCCTTATTTTTGACTTCCTTTACAGATTGTAATTGTTTTTGAATAAGATATTTCTTGCCCATAATAATGTTACTAAGTTCAAAAAGGAAGAGAATTACCTTGACTTTTGTGCAAAAACGTCAAATTCTTGAAAATATAGATAAAGGAATAAGTAACTTGGTTCTAATAAAAGAATATAATATTAGAAGAAGCATACATTTTGTTATAGTAATTTACCCATGCATGCATGGACTCTCTCAGCTATAAATAGGAGCAGGTACTGCTTTTTGGAGAGGGAAGTTTCCAGCAGCCAGCTCTGATAGTTGGCCCAAACATTCTTGCTGTAACACTCTCCTTTATATATGTTTGTATTACTGTTTGTGTTAATATATTTGTTTAACTCACTTCCTCTCTTTGTGTCTTTATTTTTGGCCCTAACAAGGCTACAACACTTTTCTATATAAAAAAACCACTGAGAGAAAATTTTAGAAGCTGCTTCATCCTGTGAAACAAAAGGAGAAATGCTTTACAAAAACTTTTCATGGACCAATAGAACATCAATTTGACCAAATTCTATACGAGTGGTTTTCCTCAAAACAATTAGGTTTGGCAATATCATGTCTGATGCTAACTGCCAAAGCAAAGGATCCTTATGTCAAAAAGAACATAAAAACAAACATGAAATTTAGTGAAGGTTGACTCGACATGGAATACAGCAATTAAAAATTTCAGATGAACAGCACTCAGCCGATATGCAGACAGAGTCCACATATAGTGAAAACTTCTTCAAAACTATGAAGAACTATGATTTAACCCCAGAGGAAATCTACAATGCTGATGAAAGTGGTATCTATTGGAAATGTTTGCCCACAAAAACTTTATCTGGTGCGGATGAACGAAAAATATGGGCATTTTGCTCTGCAGTTTCCGAGGCAGTGTTATATTTGTTACCTCCTGTCTATTTCCCCTCTCTGCTTATTACTCTCATAGTTGCTGGGAGAGCTACCAGTTAGGTGTCCCCCCCCCCATTCTCAATATACTCTTTGCTTACATTACAACAAACATTACTAGTGCATAGTGAGTTTGATCCTTACTGAGTGCTCCATACCTATGTCCTTGTATTAGACTAAGCTAAGATTAGGAAATATCTATAAATTCCATTATTTAAATGATATGTTAAACCATTTCCATCAGACAAAAAATGAATTCTGCAATTCAAAACCAAATTCCTATTTGCTGATGATCTTTGTGAGAAGACAATTTGTCCTTTTGTCAGAATGCATTTAAATGAAAATCAAGTCATGAGAAAATAAATGGTTGGAAGAAAGCAGAGGATTGAGTTTTTGTAAAAGAACAAAGAGAAATCATATCACAGGAAGGAATTGTGTTTTTGAGGAAACAGAATTATTTCTCTTTAGGCATGAGTTTTATGGATAACAGCAGAATGCATTTAGACAGTAAATGTAAATGCAAAATTTATTTTATTTTCATTAAAATCATATTATAAAGCAGATAAGTGTATTTAATTTAGAAATATTAAAAATAAACTGTGCAGAATTACTTGAAGTATTTCTAAAAGTCTTAGAATGTTTATTTTTTTCTTCTCAAGTGTGTACCTATGTGCACATGCACACACTTTCCTATTGTACTAAATATAGATACCAATAAAGACAAAAGATTTTACTGCAGCAACAGCATCAGAGAGTTCATCTTCCAGGTCAACAGAGATTTGCTTCAGAAGTCAATAATTCTTCAGTGAAATAATTAATGTACATTTTGAAACAAAGAGAAATTTCTGCAAAGAGAATTGAATAGTCAAAAGCGTTGGTATTTATATAAATTTGTGTGGATGCATTCAATGTCTTGTGTGTCTTATATTATTGAATTTTTAGGTCTGATGAATTGGATTGTGTTTCCAGTGTAATAATATATAACCATATATATATATATATATTTATATATATATATATATATATATATATATATATATATATATATATATATATATATATATATATATATATATATATATATATATATATATATATATATATATATATATATATATATATATATATATATATATATATATATATATATATATATATATATATATATATATATATATATATATATATATATATATATATATATATATATATTATATATATATATTATATATATATATATATATATATATATATATTATATATATTATATATATATATATATATATATATATATATATATATATATATATATATATATATATATATATATATATATATATATATATTATATATATATATATATATATATATATATATTATATATATATATATATATATATATATATATATATATATATATTATATATATATATATATATATATATATATATATATATATATATATATATATATATATATATATATATATATATATATATATATATATATATATATATATATATATATATATATATATATATATTATATATATATATATATATATATATATATATATATATATTATATAATTTTTTTATATATGTTCTTATAATTTTTTTTTTTCATAATTTTTTTTTTTTCAGGATTTAAATTATATAAAAATTGTCCAAATGTTTTAGATATCCAATCACTTTTGACTGTACTTTTAGCTATAATCATGTCAGAAATGTTCTTGTTTCCTTTTGATAAAAGTAATCAATGTCCAATTTTCTAAAGAAGCTCAAAAATCTTGAATGCTGCTCATTATTGCTAACAGGAAGCTCACCTTTCCCTAAAACATCCTGCATCTTTTCATAATCTACTTAACACTCATTCATATGGAATAGGATTAAATAAACAAAACAACTAGAATAAGATATTTGATATCTTAGTATCCAATACAAAAAAAAAAAACCCAAAACACTGTAAGTTTGATTTTAAAAAAAAAAAAAAAATTACTTCAGGCCATTACTTATAGATTGCATGAAACAGACAGCTGCCTCTTGATGTTGACCTCAGTGTCCACTTTTATGATTACATATGCCATATTTTTATCATACATACATACATACATATATATATATATATATATATATATATATATATATATATATATAAGGTTAATGGTCAGAGTGAATCAAGCCAGGAAACAGTAGTATTAAAAAGTGCTTATTACACTTGTGAAAAACAAAAGTAAAAATAACATGTAGAGCTTTTAACTTTAAAAATCAGGAGGTCAATTTAAGCTGCTACCTTGGTTTCAACCTTACAGTATCCTCAAGCGATTTTTATCAAATGACCACCTAACACTTTTTTTTTTTTAAAAAAAAACAAAAAACAAAACTAATGAATGCTACATTATTATTTTCAAAAATAAATAAACAACCGTTGGGTTTAACAGAAAGGAAGGATGTGAAGAAGGAGGAAGAAGAAAAAGGAGGAGGAAGCGTAGCAAAACAAGTGTATTGTAAATGTATTGGTGTGGGATTAAATTCCTTTTTATCCAGCCTCATATGCACTTAAGCAAAATTTTATGATATATATGCAAGGAATTAAAACTAGTGTTATTTTGCTGCACATTAGTTTTGAGATTTTTGTCATTTTGTCTATTTATTATTGTTTCTAAATTACTAGTGCAGCTGTAGCTTAACTTAACTATAATTTTATTGGATATCTTATGTAATTCTGAATTTTTTGGGAAGTGTTCAATAAGCAACTTGAAAAATAATTTCCCTATTTTAAATTTTACCTCTAAGTTAAGAGGGTTTAAACCAAATAATATTTTTTCTTTTCCTCGAATTGTTTTTCGTATGTTGTTTAATTTGAGGTTTAAATTCTAGTTTGGTTTTAGTAATTTAGAAACAATAATAAACAAAATGCCAGAAATCTCAAAACTAACATGAAACAAAATAACACTAGTAATTTATGCAACTGCAGAAATAAGAACAGATGTCCATTGAAGGGAGCTTGTAAAACAGAAGCTATAATTTATAAAGCAGAAGTAACAGATATTAATGGCCTAAATAAAACGTACATAGGCTGTATGGAAGTTACTTTCAAACTTGGATGGTACAATCATAGGTCGTCATTTAAGCTAGCAAATCTTAGGTACTCTACCAAACTAGCTAACCATGTGTGGAATTTAAAAGAAAAAACAACAGGGATCTGTTTATAAGGTGGGAAATTTTAAAAAAGGCAAAAACTTACAATCACAACAATATTTGTAACCTCAGCTAACAGGAAAAATTAGTGATTATGACACTTCTGAATCCAAATAACCTTTGAAACCAGAAATCCAAAGTCTTAAGTCTTTATATCCTAATATCAGAAAATTTTTAAGGGCATATGAAGCTCGATAAAAAAAAAAAAAGTAATTTTATACCCACCACCCACCAATACATTTACAATACACTTGCTTTTCTTCTTTCTTCTTTCTTCCTTCTTTTTTCTCCTCCTTCTTCTTCTCTTTCTTCCCCTTTCTTACTTCTTCCCCTTTCTTCTTTCTTCCCCTTCCCCCTTTCTTCCTTCCTCTTCTCCTCCTTCTACTCCTTCTTCTTTGCATCCTCCTCCTCTATTCCTATTATACCCAATGTCATGCATCTATTTATTTTTGAAAATAATAATGTAACATTCATTATTTAAAAAAAAAATAAATAAAAAAGTTGTTCGTGGTCATTTAATAAAAATCGCCTGAGGATACTGTAAAGTTAAAACCAAGGCAGTGGATTTGACTGATCTCCTGTTTTTTTAAAGTATATACACTCACTGACCCACACAATTTGTACAAGATGGACATAACATCTTCATCCAGATTTTGATTTCAGTTTACCATTTCTGTTTTCTTTTGCAGACCTTCTATAAATGTTTTCCTAATTCAGTTGTTACATCTCAAAAAAAAATAATAAAAATAAACAAATTATGTAATTGACACATTAACATTGACAAGTAACAAGACACTTGTAATGTCTTATACATTGTTTTATTTGGTTATGGTTTCATGTGTTAATATTGCTTAATACTTAGTTAAGGTGTGTCTGGTGTCCTTAAATATGATTGAAGCCTACCACTTTCAAGAGAGGAGGGACAAGAATCAAAACTATTAAGAATAGGGAAGACAAGAAGGAGATATGGAAAAAGAGAAAGTAAAGAACTAGTGTAAAGATCAAGTGGGAGTGAGGAAAAAAAGAAGTTGAAATGTAGGGTATATGAAGGAAGATCTGAAGAGAAGAAGAGGAATGAATTAGGGAATAGATATAAGAAGAGGAAGAGGAGAAAAATAGAAAACATTTTGAAGAATTAGTAAAAAGAAAAGAGTGATAGAAAAGCAAAAGGAAGAAGTGAAAGAAAATAAAAGTGAAAAGGAAGAAAGAAAAGATGGCTAAAACATGTTTCTGATGTAGTTTCAAGCCCTTATGTGTACAATAATTACTTATTAATCTTACATCAGCCTGGTCTAAGGCCACACTAATGTAATATCCAGTAAAGATTGAACTAACTATACTCATGATTAACTTTGAAAGAGAAGCTTGTTAATAATCATTGAAATACTCTATAGATATTGTCTTAGTTTAGTATAACACAAAGTTAAATGGCTGTTAGAAAATCATGCCCTGCTAATCTTCCAAGTGTGTGTGTGGGGGGGCTGCTTATCTGCCTTAAAAAAACAGAGTTCTGCATCTTACCTTTTATCTTCTTATTTCTGCTTGAACACTAGTGTCATTCTCATACAATCACTAAAGTTAAGCAAAATCTAGTCTAGTCAGTACAAGATGGGTGGTGTAATGGATAATGGCATCAGTAAAAATATTATGACCTACAAAAAAGTATTTTCTGGCTTTAAACAACCTGTAAAGGGTTGGTAAGCCATTAAAAAACAAATCCATAAAAAACAAAAAACACTAGTACCAATGGCAAATATGCAACTATCTCATCCACCTCACAGGATCCATGATGTGTATATAATATTCTAAGTTCAATAACTGAATGCCAGTACTTTTTCTATGTTCAGTAAGAGAAGTGGTATGCTTTTTAGACACTTCTATCTTGTATGAAATTTAATCAAGTAAATGACTTGCAATCAGTAATTAAAAAAAAGTATTATTCTTTTTTTTTCTTTACCTGGCTTTTATATTTTAATACTTATTTTGTTAATTTTCCACAATATAAAGAATTTACTTCAGAATGGTTTGTAATTTGGAGGTCAGAAATAAATCAAATTGGATTATAAGAATTCATTACAGTTACAACATGGTTGTAATTACATCATAATTTGAAATTATTTTTGAATATATGTAGCACACTCATCTAATGATGATAAATTTTTAATCAAAGCGCCCCTGCCTGCCAAGCCACCATTTACACACACACACACACACACACACACACTCTCTCTCTCTCTCTTCTTATAAAGCAGTCTATCTTGTTAGATATTTATCCCTGTTTCACATCAGAAATGTTCTTGTTTCTTTAAAACCTTTAAACCCTAGCATAAAGAGAACGAAACCCCCAACTATATTTCAATTCTCCTATGGAAATACCAATGTAAGTATTATAATTTGTCCTATTTTCTTTAGTGGTGATGGTTGCTTGGTATATTACTCTAGTGGATGTGCATTTGCCCTTGGCTGGGCAGTTTTCTCTATTTCTACAATTACAGGGGGGTTTCATGTTGGATTTAGTCCCCCCCCCCCAGTTTATTTAATATGTAATTATTACAGGAATTAATAATTTGGTAGATATTATTAGTGCAGGAGTAACTAATTTTTATCAACTTCTTGTTGAATATCTTATTTAGAGGATTGTTTTTATGAAAGTGTTTAGTTATTAGTTTTAGGAAATACTGTCCAATATTAATACTTGACAGTTTGCAGAAGGGATGGGGTGAACCAAATGATTTTTTTCTATTTCTACAACTACCTCCCACTTTCAGTGTTTCAGTACTACCTCTAGGAATTAAGAAAGAAAGATTATTTTTTAAACTACTTTTTTTAAAGAGCCTTTTAATATGGTTCTTTGTTTTTATTAAATATTTTTTTGTTGGATGATAATTTACTAATTCTGGTGCAAACGGTAGTGGGTATTTGTCTTAGGATTGCATTGGGGTGATTAGAAACAATTAATGTAGTTGGGGGTTTTGACAAGAAAGTTATTGGTCACCTCAACAGAAACAATCTCCTGAGTAACAAACAGTATAGATTTCACTCTTCTCGGTTCACTGCTGATGTCCTGTCATTACACACACAATCAGTGAGAAACTAGGTAATAAATTCATTATGACAGTGATTGCTTTAGATATCACATAGGCTTTTAAAAAGATGTCGTATAGGCGGTTTCTACACACTCTCCATCTCTGGAATCTCTGGAAGAGTTTTCACAATTATCCAGGGTCCATGAATGTCGTTGTTAATGGTTAGTATTCTGAAACCTATTGAGATCAATGCTGGCATTCCTCAAAGCTCTCTTCTTGGTCCTACCCTTTTCTTGTTATATATTAATGATCTGCCTAAGGACATACTCAGAGCATTAGTAAATATTTATGCCATTGATAAAACAATGTATGGATGCACCTCCAAAAATCTAGATAACCAGAGCCTGGCATCTGATACTGCCAAAAGCAAGCTAGTAATGTTTTATCACTGAACAAACCCTGTATTTTTGTTTATCATGATAAATGGTTGTACTCTCAAGAGGGTTCCTTGCTTTGGGTGTCTATTCACTTAAATGGAACTTGTATATATGATCTATCACTAAAGATGCTGATAAAATGGTTGGCTCCTTTTACTGCTCCAGAAAGTACCTGACTCTTGCCATACTCTCTTTACAAAAGTCAGATCAGACCAAAAATGGAGTACTACTGTCATATCTGGGCTGGCACTGCCCAATCCTC
The DNA here is from genome assembly GCA_903632075.3 of Acanthosepion pharaonis. NCBI lineage: Eukaryota > Metazoa > Mollusca > Cephalopoda > Sepiida > Sepiidae > Acanthosepion > Acanthosepion pharaonis. The sequence continues at coordinate 2,890,494 of CAHIKZ030005499.1, forward strand.
CTTGCTGAGTTCAAAAGCATCTACGCAGCCTTGTAGGGGATTATATTCCACTCTATACCCCCTTTCTCATAGATGAAACATAATCTTATTGTTAGTCTGTCGCTATTTCCATGGCAAATGTTCTGACAAACTATATTACTTAGTTTGAACACTTCAGACTTTTGCAGCTAAGACTTACCATGTCATGTACACTGGGACAAACCATCCCTCTTTGTATTCCATTAGTAAGAAGGAAGTTCCATTCAAACAGTTTCTTTCCAAGAACCACTACTTAGTGAAACAGACTGCCAAGAGGATGCTTCCCTGATCACTACAATCTTAACCTCTTCAAGTCTCTGATCAACCATTATCTTTTCTACATATCCTCATAATCTGCACTTCTTGCCTCCTCTTTTATGAGTGGCTCTTGGGCCTTGTGAACAATTAGTTAAATTAGTAAAAAAAAAAATGGCTCTGTGATAAACTGTAATATTTGCTCTTTTAAGACAAACTTTATCCAGAAGATTTGGAAAAGAATTAGTCTTTTTTTCCCCAAAAAGTCTCCTGATTACAATGTGTAGATATATTTTTATTCCTTGAAGACTTTACCAAACAGTTTATACATCCATTGTATTTTGTAAATCAAGAATTTTTTTTTATGTGTAAATTATATACATTTATACTTTGTCAGTCAGATAATTTTAAAATATAAAAGCTATAAACCATATTTCTAGGTAATTTACTGACATTATCTTGTAAAGATGATATGAATAAACACTGAAATTATTTGTGAAACAAATATTGATTATCTATGTATATATGTGATATTTACTAAAATTAGCTTTGTATACCATAAGACATTTGTTACTTATAGTAAAACCCAAGTGTGGTATGATTCTTCTGTTGCAACAAGTTAACTTATATATGCAAACTTAAGTAAGTGTTGTTAGAAATAATAACTGTGTTAATATTTTATTCTTTTATAATAATTTAAAAATTGTTAAAATTTCTATTCACTCATTTCAAATGGTGATCAGTCTCTCATCTATAAATTAAAAACATCTGCCTACATATGTGCATATAATGACTGGCCACTTGTATCCAAGTACACCTGTCTGCTAGGACAGCTAGCTAATCCCTGTTGCAGGTGCCTAGCCAATCCCTGTTACAGACACCTTCTTGGGCACATTTGTGTTTGTTCAACACCCACAGAACCCACTGCGATTTATACTGCAAATATACTGAATGGACCTTAGTTTCAATTTCTGGGAGAGAGTGCATTATCTGGTGTGATCAATAGTGTGTACAAAACCAGTACACTCAAACCCTCAGTCAAAACCTCATGCTAGCACAACCATCAATGACTCCTAGATAGTTCCATCTTGTGTAAAGTGTGCATTATGTCCCAAAAGAAAGAAAAATGAAGGCTTCAACCATTTTGATCTTTTAAAGTGGTAAAGGAGTAATAAAACTAAAAACATTAAACTTGCCTGTCTGTCTTTATTTCCACTTTATCACTTGTCCCTTTTCTTTCACATTTATTTTTTTTTTTTACTTTTTCACCTTCACACTTTTTTTCTTTCTTCATCCTCTCCTTTGCTTTTCTCAATTATTGTCTTGTGAAAATGAACAAATAGGCAGTTAATATTGTGTGTGTGTGTGTGTGTGTGTGATAAACTTTTAACAGCATGGGCAAATATTACACAAAGCCTAGGCAGAAATGCAAGAGTCATTTTTAATCCTAGCCAGAGTGCACATATACTCTGATCCTAAACAGAAGTGCTGATCTGTATGTAAATAATTGTTATTTTTATGGGTACTATGCAAAGTATTATAAGAAGGGAAGCATAGGCCAAGCTAGAGAAGTGAATAAATTAAGAAAATTTATTATGTATATATTAAAGAAACATGAGGCATGATATGTTCAAAAATATTTACATAGGAATCTTTTAGTTTGTATGAATACAGATGATGTATAAACAAGTGATTTCCTTTTGAATAAGGAATAAAATGGAATTCATATTTATTCTTTCTTTCATTTAATTTTGATATACAACTATTACTTCATATTATCTTGTAGTGTATTCTCTTCTAAAGCAATGAATATTAATTAGCCCAACTGAGAGTAATGGTGAGATTTGCCATTCACTTGTAAGTAAACATTTGGCATTCATTGACCAAGCAGTGTTATTGTTGGTGACATTTATAAAATCTTTCTCTTAAAACACAAACTATTGTCACTTTTCTTTATGGAAGTTTCTTTTGTAACCTTTAATAGAAAGTCAATATCTTGATTATGTCATCATTTTCTCTTTGAGTTATATAGACTTTCCATTTTAGTTGTTGCTACTTTTGAAAGTCTTCAGGTAATATGATTTCTATTAATTGGTAAAGTTCTTTGTGATTCTGTAGTACCAGTCTATAAAATCTAATGGTCAGTTCTCTTCAAGAACTACAGGGTTCATTTACCTGAATCCATTTTTAATCATTGATCTGAGAAAAGAGTTATATATAGCTGACAGTTTAAACATTTCTGAACACATTGGATGCCATGCATGACATCCATATGAGATTATAAATATAAAGCATTAATGTATTAACCCAATCAAGCATTTGTTGTTATGTCTTTTAACTGATGTTTTGAAATGAAATGTTATGACAATTCAAAGTTTTATTTGTGACTTCCTTTTATTTTTAAGTCACTATTTTTACAATTTGCCTGAAGAAAGATAGTCTGAATCAACCAAAATGTACTAATAACAAGTACAAAAATGTGTCCCTTGTCTATATAATCCTTCAAATTATGACAGTCATTAAAAAGTAACAGATATAAAGATATTGGTATGTTTCTCTGATAGTTTTACTTTAACTTGCTATCCAGCAAACAGCATAATGCTATTAGCTGCCATCATTTAAAAGCTACCCAACACTTATACTTACAGCAACCCAACAATCATGTCAGTTTCTGCATTCTATCATTGTTGGCAGTCAATTGTATAAATTTCCCCATTGTAAATATCAACTTGACCTTTGGACAACCACAACATTAAATCCACAGACTGATCTCTTGTTTTGATGTTTAATTTTTGTGGAATCATTGTCATTTCTGCAATTCAAGCTCAATAACATATTATTTCCTACTGAATATGTATGCTGTATCTATTCATATACTCAGCCCTTTCAGTTAATGAAGGTATATAATTGTGTTCAGTGAAGTCTAATTAACATTTATAATCCATACTGCCTTCAAAGATTTGAATTATTTTAACAAGTGCCAAAGAAAAGTTTTCTCATCTTTAGTTCAGAAGAAATTGTTTAAGGAAAAGATCTTCAAAACAAAAGTTAACAAAGTAAAATACTAAAAAGAAAACCAGAAAAATAAAGGTTTTCAATGCAGATTAAATAATATTGTATAGACTTTGCAACATGAAGGGTAGTTGGCTGTAAAATTATATTTTAAAATTTTCTCACTCCATCAAATCTAAATTCTCTCAAAATTCTCCTTTAAATCCACTTATTTGATTTCAGATTGAAAATTAGATATATTGGAAATGTAAAGTATTCTAATGGTAAATGTTCTTTCAAGCAACATTCATAGTTTAATATTGAGTTTCTAGATGCTGTTGAAACAAATAAATTTTAAAATGTATACACTCACATGTATCACAGTAACTAAATTTGTATTCTATAAAATCAACCATATCTAAGTGTTTTAAAGATTAACACACAAATCTTGGAAAAGGGAACAAAAGTCAATATATAACAATAAATGATGCAGTTTTTACAAATTTTTAGCCAGTTACATTGACATGACATCTGAAATACTTGATTAGGGTAGTTATTTTGGTAAAGTTATAAGAGGCTTATGGTGATAATATATCCATTAAATAAATTTTTTATATTAATTTTACTTGTTTCAGAAAACCATTCCTGTCATAAGTATAATTAATTACAGATTTTTCACTATATTTTTGAAGTGCCAGTCTTTTCACTCTCACCATTGTTCTTTGATGGTAAATAATAATGAAAGAATTGATGACTTTCCAGAAGACAGGAAATGATCATCCTGTAGTTATTTCTTAAAATTAAAGCAAAAAAAAAAAAAAAAAACTACCAGTAGTAATATATTCTGCATGAGTTCAACTCTGCCCAAATCTGAAAAAGGGAAAAAGTGACTTTTTTTTTTTTTTTTTTTAATCTTTTTAAGATTGAGTCATTTTTGACATGAGGGAAGGTCTATCATTATGTGTCAAATTGCTGTCAGCTCTGGCCTGAATTATTTGTGGGAAGTAAGTGGCACAGAATGAGTCCTTTAAAAAAAAAAAAAAAAAAAACATAACTTGATTTTCTGGATAAGAGAATATGCAAAAGAAAAAATGCTTACTTCCCTATCCAGAAATGGGTAGAACTATTATTTAAACGGCTGACTAAAGTTTCCAACGACACCTGCATATTTCTGACTCTTTTTCAGGAATCACATGTGACAAGTAATTAATTCATTAATCAGAAATTGTGAAGTGAGATAATGTTTATCAAGACATCAAACAAAATCAGCAAATTTTGGATGTTCACTTTTACATTTACTAATCTTATGAAAGGCATGAATCCGCTAGTCCTTAATTTGTGTTCTAAATACTTGAGCACAATTTCTCAATAGCTATATGTCCTAATGATATGGGATGACAGTAGCTGAATGATTGTTTGGATAAATCAATCTCCCTTGACCATATTACATGATCAGGCAATAATAGCAAAAAGTTGACCACCTTATTTGTCAACTCAGTTAGCACAGTAATGTTTTAAATGTTTTTTTCATAACAACTTGTATATTTTTTTTTTTTTTTTTTGTAACTAACTAAAGATAAGACTCAATGAATCACAAAAATAAGTGAGAATGACTTTTAAAATAAATAGAATTAACCTTGTGTCTATGAAAGAATTTACAAGAGTATGTTCAATGGTAATATTGGCTAAATCAAGATTCATAGGAATTTGAGCCAGACTTGTTAACCAACTTATGTCTTTAACAGTCAGGGCATGCCTTCTCAACTTACAGGCTTTTGACTTGTGGCAGATATTACTAGTTTGTATAATGCCTATTGATTAGTAACTTGTGGCTATTTGGCTGTACAGTATATTGTATCCAGCAAAACCTGATTATATCTTTCATACTGATATTAATAATTTGTAAGATGCATATCCCCATTCACTGCTTCCTATGACTACTCTCACCTTTCTCTCTCTCTCACACATTCTCCTTTCTTTTGTTTTTCACTTCTTCCATTTTCTTTACTTTTAATCCTTTTCTATTTTCTCTTTTCCTTCTTAGAGCTTTATTTTCTATAATTTTTTTTATTGTTTTTCCTTCTTTTTCTTATTAAATTTCATTATTCTATTAATCAGTTTTTCTTATATTACTTTAATTTTCCCAGTTTCTTTTAGATTACATCTTTCCTTTTTTTTATCTATTTTCCTTCCTCTGTTTTTTCCTTTATTTGTTATCTTTTTCTATCTTTTCTTTTTCTTCTTTTTTTGTTTCCTGTTTTCATTCTTTTCTATATTACTTTCCTATTCATTTTACTCTTTCCTATCCTTCTGTATATTCTTTTTTATATTTCTTCTAAACTGCAAATTTATTTCCTTGCTTGATAAGCCACTTGATGATGATGATGATCATCATCACTCTTCTGTTCAACATAAATAATTACCTTCAATTCCTGCAAAGATGATAATTATTAATTATAGACATGAAAAATTACGTAAGTGGTATTTTGAGGAAATATCGTGTAGGTCTGTGATAGATAACATTCTCTGATATTTTAAAAGATTTGATCATTCAATCAAGTTTTCAGATTATTTATACCTTTATATATATATATATATATATTTACTTCAAATGTTCATATTGCTAGTTCTCCAGTCTTCAATTAAATTTGTTATCTGGTGAATAGTTTTAATTTTAACATTCTTTTCCAAAATTTGCAAACTCATAAAGATAAAAAAAATAACTAGTTGAAATATTAAAATAAAAATAACAAATATTCAATAATATTTTTGAAAATATTATTGAATATTAATAATACCACAACTTCAGCCCCCCCCTCCTGCCAAAAATAAGTTTTATTGGTTATAACAACAACCAAATAAATAAAAATATTTGGTCTTGAAAACCAATGAATAAGACAGCCTAAATTATGATCTACCTTAAAACAAGTAACATTCTGTCAAGTGAATACAAAACAAAATGTACGATTATATAAAAACTCCAGTAAAAAAAGAAAAAAAACAAGTGAAAGAAAGTTAATTTGAAGGCAAGATAAAGAAACCTTCTGAAATTCCTTTTACTGTCAATATTAACATCTAAATTAAGTCTTAGTAAGTCATTCTTTAGCATTGTTTTCTTTGATTAGATAATCAATTTTTATTGATCTATATTCGTTTTGCCATAGCACCTGAGATTTAGTGGTAGGCCTGGGCCTTTGAAGTCAAAGCTAGCTTTCAAAATTTATTTCAGGAATCAGAGGATAATTGGTTTAGTGATAAAAAGAAAAAGGTTGTGAGATTTAAGGTTCTTTACTTGTCATGTGCGTGTGTGTAAAAATTTCAGAGTATATCTGTAAAAGGACAATATGAAAAAGACGCAAAAGGAAAACTTATCTTAGCTGACGGATTTCATCCACTGAGAGACTTTATCAAGGCAAATCTAAGGATTTTATTTTGTGATATTTATATACAAGAGTTACTGGTTTTTCAAAAAGGTGTTCATAAATATTCATCATGTTGGCAAAAAGTCAGGCAAATTTATGGACGTAGAGTGATACAGTTCAATGCCTAATAAATGAAAGTGAGCCAGAGATATTTTTTTTTATGAATATTTATGAGCATATGAATCTTGTAATGCGCTTGTATATAAATATTTGTCACAAAATAAAATCCTTACATTGGCCTTGATAAAGTCTTTCAAAGCACAAAATGCATCGGCTAAGATAAGTTTTCCTTTAGTCTATTTTTTTTTTTGTGTGTGTGTATAAAATTACAGCAGTGTATCTATGAAAAAATTTATCAAATGTATTAGTCATGCATAGTAATAAGTTCAACCACAACTTCAATCTCAAAAATGCCACATGAATTAAAAGTTATTTACTAAGATGAAAAATTCTTGAGAGTGATGCTATCAAATTTGTATCAAAATATAAATCTGCACCGTAGATTTTTTCAAATATCTCCTTTTCTAAAAGAAATACTCCATTTGCAAGGCAACATACATGATCATAAAATTTTTCAAAAATTAAAAGAAAATAGTTAAATTCAAAACCTTCTATTATTTAAAATAAATATATATTCATTTCTCAGCCTAAAATAAAATAATAAATATTACATTAAAAAAATCAACAATAACAGCATTTACTCACTTTCATTGATTAGGCATTAAATTACATCACTTAGCATCCTCCATAGTTTACCTTGACTTTCACAGTTAGCCTGAAGAATAATTGTGTTCTTAAATTTAAAAATTTGGAAACCTAAAATTTTTATTTCTGTTTATAAATACTTATTGCAAAATAAAATCCTTATCTTTGCTTTGATAAAGTCCATCAGATAATGAAATGCATTGGTAAAGAAAAGTTTTCTTTTTGTCTTATATATATACGTGTCTGTGTGTGTGTGTATATATATATATATATATATATATATATATATATATATGCTGGGTAGGATGTTAAATTGCATTCAGTAGCAAGTCTCCAATTCAAGAGTTCTCAAATTCTAAAGAGTATGGTGTCACCCTTAAGTTGTCATTGGTCTCAGGTCCACTGAGTGGTAGTACTTGTTAAGATTTCATTTATAGATCAAATCAATCTGATTATGGAAAACCAGGTCAATGTTTAACTCACTTGAAGAATCATCTATTTGAGAGAAGTCATTCAGATATATATAAAAAAAAAAATAACTGCAACTTTATTTGCATCCAATAATGTAAAATGGTTCTTCTTTTTTGGGTAAATACTATCGTAGAGATTAGAATTGGCCTAATGCAAGGCTTTCTCTCATTTTAAAAAAAGCTTTGAGTGCAAGTATTGCTTATTAAAAGTATCATCACTAGAGGATGTGGGTTTAAAGTATAATGACTGGACATAGTCATAATAGGCATTCAAATTCGCTAAAAGTTAATATGATACAGAAATGTGGGACACAAATACCAAATCCGTAGGTGGTAGGGATTATTCCAAGGAGATCTTTTTAATATAAAAATATTAAAAAGTTAAATCCATGATGAGAATGGAAATTTATATACAGAGCAATATAAATAATTTTATTTTTACTTTTTTTCTTTTTTTTATATCAAGTTAATTTTACTACTTCTGTTTTATCTTTTTATTTTTTAAATATCTCATTTATTATCAGATTGTCTGGATAAATTTGTATCATTTCATAAAATGTATTCAGTCTGATGAGGTAGCATATATATATATATATATATATATATATGTTGAAATAAATTTATAACTGACTATATAATGAATATTTAAGTCTTTCCTTTATATATTCTGTGTTCTTGATTTCAGAGCAGTGGAAAACCAAAGTGGGTGTTAAGGAAAAAAATATCTTCACGGCAAAAAAAAAAAAAGAGAGATAGGTGGGGTTAATCTTCAATTGGTTTATATAGCTCTTGGTACAACAAAAATTAATCCTTCTTGTATCAATCTCTATAGTGACACTGGACCTTGTCTAAATTTCTGGATGGTTGGGTTCAAAGTCTTGGAATCAGGAAATCTGGTTGGCAACTGATGTGGATTTCAGAGACACTGAATATGGGATCTCAGCTCAACGGCTCCTGCTTATATGCACTTTAGCCCAAAACTGGTGTGGGGCCAAAGGGTTCTGAGGATTTGGTGATTCCCCAATTTTCATTAATTCCAATAAGGGTTTTCTTTGTTTCATATTTTTGTTTTCTTAATTCTCCAAATTTGGAAAGTTAATTATCTACCTTGAGAGTAGTCACCAAGATTGCTTCTTCCTTAACTCCAGCCTGCTTCACTTCATATCTCACAATGCTACTCCTCACAGGCAAGGCCAAATTCTAACCCTTCCTCCTTGGTATTCTATCTCTACCCACTTCTCAGGGCTGGCATAACTGTCTTGGTGACAAATCTAATTTTTTAAGTGCATGGGAGAATGGGTGTGGTTTATTCTCCTCATTAATTTTGATTCTCTGATACTTTTCCTGGACTCACTAGTCCAGTAAAAACTCAAACCAGAGCTTCTTATTTCAACCTTCTGAGCGATAGATAAGAATTATTTCCCACTTTGTTTTCATGAATGAAAATATATTTGTTTACTTACATTCTCAACAAAGAGACACATTGTTTTCCATCCTTGTGCCGGTTGCCATCTTTGTGAAAGCATAAACCAGATCACCTGCCTGTTATGATGCGGGTCAATTTTCATAATCCTAACCTGTGTAGTGGGTTCATTCTGTTTTAATTTCTCAATTCATTTTCATTAATGAAAATATAATTCTATTTGCTTCTCTTTTTGCCAATGACAGGTCTTTTTCTAATTTCCCAAGAAAGATAAAAAGCCATTTCCCAATTTGCTTTACCACATGCAAGATTTTCAATAGATAAAAAAAAGTAAACTCTCAGTGCATTGTTCCAATTCATACAGGTGAGGCAACCCAGATGGCCCTTTATTCACTTCTACATTAGTAGAGAAAATGTCTTCCATTCTGTCTATCTCCCAGTTTATATTTCATTTTGGGCTTAACACCTTTTTTTGCTTAGAATTAATGTTTAACCACTTCACAGCTTCAGTGACACACACACACACACACACACACACACACACACACACACACACACATATATATATTATAACAATTACCTAATTGAAATATAATTCAAGTTAAATACAAGTTACCATTGATTTTGTTGAACACAATGATCAATATCAAGAGGATAGAGCCACATATAATGTAATGTTAGATTTTTAGAATTCTATTAAAATGTGACACATGTGTATAACTAAAAATCTCACAGTGATTGACATGCAGTATAATCCATCTGGCTATATATATATATATATATATATGTCATTTACAGACACTGTTTCGCTGTATCACAGCTCATCAGTGTGGCTAGACGTCCAGTTGGCTCTAGCTAGGATCAAAACCTGGTTGACTTGGCGTCAGTCGGAGATTCTACCCCTAAGTCATTGGTACGTGGCAAGGATGAAAGTGAATTTGAGCGTATTTATTTTTAGATAAACACACAGTGATTGAGAGAACTTGATTCACTTTACCAAAGAGTCTTGCATTATTAGCCGTAATAGTCAAAAAACCTAACCACAATAACTTATCAGTCATTTTTAATGAAACTCATATACACACACATATTATCTCTCACTGCTAACATGACTCAGTTTCATGCACAAAATCATCAGGTGCTGAGTATGAACTGCCCATTACATAATCTGAATTTTAATATATCTATTTATCACAATGTTGGCATAGTTATATATTATGCTGGGATTACCTTTTTTTTAATTTTAAAAATATTTGGCGATTGAAATAAGTGGGATATATATATATATATATATATATATATATATTGTGTGTATTTAGGCAGCATTTTTTCATTCATACATGTTTCATTAAATAATATAGACAAGTGTTGTCTATTTATTTTATGCAAATTCTTTTCATAATGTCTGATAAGCTTAATGACATTATCATTAAATGAAGAAAGAAAATCACAATATTGATTCATATTTTTTAATCCAATCTAAGCTTTCGGCTTACATAAGCCATTACCAAAGATGACGATTACTGTACAATATATTAAGCAATACACGGACAAGAATGTGATGATAGTCTGTTTCTGTTTACATGGATGATTTCCAAGCAACGATAGACACGTGCATATAAGACGCTGGAAGCAAAAATTGCACCGCAGCTCATGACGTCACACATGACCACACAGGAATGAATTTGAGAAGTATTAAGTATGGAAAGCACTTAATACTTCTTGAATTTTATTTTTGAGTTGTGAATATTCATTTTTTTAATTTTTTAAAAAATTTTAGTTACAGGGAGATTACTTGTTTTTATTTAAAAACAAAAATAAAAATTAATTTATATTCAAAATAAATAGTAATTTACATTAAAAATAAACCATAATTTACATTAAAAATTAATTCGAATTGTAATTAAGCAGATATTTATTTTTATGTCTATATGTAAATATCAATTCATTTCTCTTGTTTAATAAGCTTGGATTATTTAAGTGTTTTAAGATAACCAGTTTTTCAACAAGACATAAGTTACATTTATTTCCTTTTCCGTTATTTGGCTTTTGCTATAATATCCCAGTTAATAGATGAACTACCATTATTTTTTAACTGCCATAAATATTTAGAGATAGCAGTGTTATTTCTGTATTTTATATTACCTAAAGTCATGATGATGGTAGAGACAAAATTTCCAAGGATTTTCAGTGGAATCAAAATAAAATTTAATATTGTTACTGGAATACATGCTTGCTCGGTATAAATATTATTAGTCATATATTGACTGTTTAAGGGACAGATCATATTTATTTTTTTATTTATTTTTTTTTTTTTGGCAGTTGCATTTATTTTTAGAAGAATTTACATTGTCTTTGTGGGAAATATATTTGTTTAATATAATGTTATTATGATGGGAGATGGACGTGTCTATTAATGCAGCTATAGCTGATTTTAACATTTTTGTTAAAAATCTTTTTTAGTGTTGGGGAATAGTTAAAGTGCTTATGAATTGAATTTAGGAAAATTCTTCTGATATTAGTTTAGACACTGTGGTTATAGGGTGGATTAAAGCATATAATGTTGTATTTATGGTGTTTCTGCTTATTTTTACCATCTTTATTTCTAAATACTCAAAAATTTACTTTGATTGCTTAGTTCTAAAGCCTTTATATATTAAATTTTAGACTTCTCAAATATTTCCTTATTGATGGAGTTGGTGGACAATCTAACTTGGACTGATTTATATAAATTATCTACAATTTTATGGTGGTTTGATTCTTTATGAATGTACCTCTGATTATCTAGATCTTTTGTGAATGGTTTATAATAACTATTATTCAGGTCTAAGGTTACATCGAGAAAGTTGATCAGTGGTGGTGGTGGTGGTAATATTTAGTTTGATCTTTAAAAAATTTTATCAGTTCCTTTCTCAATCAGTCTATATTTTGGGGGCTCGTTTTACAGAGGAGATTGACATCATCTCTATAGATTCTTGATGTTGAAAATAAATCACCACAGTAATAGAATTGCAACAAGTTCACATATGCTCCCATAGCAATACTAAATTCTGAGTTACTTCTTTTGGTCCACAGATAACCATTATGGAATAGTATAGGTTTTTGTGTCTGCTTTATGGTCAGTTCATACTCACCACCTGAAGATTGCGTTATGCATGAAACTCAGTCATGCTAGCAGTGAAGGATAATATATATATATATATATATATATATATATATATATATATATATATATAAAGTGTGTGTACCTAAGCACTAAGTAGCCAGCTGTCATTATGACCTGAGTAAAACTAACCACTAATTTAAAATTCCTCTGTCCAAACTTAAGAAATATGATATAATAAATTGGTTATTCAGTTGTTTCTTAATTTGCAATGATCGACAAAAACCTTTTGGTGATTATTCTGCAAACAGCAGTTTTGAAATATCATTTTCAAACATTCAAAACAACTGAATAACCAATTTATTGTATCATATTTCTGATTCTTCAATTCCAACCTACCAATTCCATTACCATTATGTAGAATATAGTTCCAGCATGTCTGCCATTCAATTCATTATTTTCCTATTATTATAATCTTTTATTGGCTCAGCAGAAATTTGTTTCCATTTTTCTAATGAATTTGTAAAATTTAAAAGAAGCAGTCAGTTAGATACCAAGATGCATTTTCAAAAGTTAAAAAAAAAATACGGAAAGAAAGGCAAAGTATATTCAATAGACCAAAATGTAACATTCAAGTTTTGTTGAAGACTTGTATAGAATTAAGAATGTCATTGTAGTAGAGATTCTGAAAGTTATATTAGTCACTTCAGTCAATGACTAGTTCAAAAATTAAAATATATATTACATTTTACCATAATGCTTCAGTGGGTCATTTCTCCAACAATCTTCAAGTGAATAGTCTTTTTATTGTCTTTAAGTAAATATTTCACCCAACTTTTGATGAACTTTAAACAATTATTTTCAATTCTACATTCAGTGCAAATGAGCAAAATTAACCAACAAAAGCTACTGATTAGCAGTCAGACGTTATTGGCTTAAAATATCTTAGTTGGGCCTCTTACATGCTTTTTATGAATCCATTTTTGGAAATGTTTGAATTTCCTTCAATTTCTGTACGTATTAATTTGTTCTATATAAAGAAATTCTCTGCCTAACAGTAACAGTTATAAGTATATTTTCCTTTTAAATTCAAATACTTTCTACAATGTATTCACAAATGAATTGATTTGCTTAATCTTTGGGTTTGAGTTACTTAACATTACAAACTTTTCAATTTAGGTATTTGTTAGAATAATCTTATTGAGGTACATGGCCTCTATTTATTGATCACTGAGTGAGAAGCAAGCCCACTTCAAGAGATTTGACAAATTATAGTGTTAACCATTGCATTGATTTCATTTGGAATTTGTTTTAATTTGAGACCTTTTTTCCCTGCCTTAGACGATAGTTATCATTTTTCCTTTCTTTTACTCCTTTTCCTTTCTTTCTTTTCTATTCATCTTTTCCTTTCCTTCCCTTCTTCTTTATACAAAAATATTCACACCAAATAAGAAAAAAGGTTTTTTGCAATCCTTATTCTATTTTTATAGTCTTTATGAACTACCATATTTTCCAGCTTACAAGATGCTGTGGCTTGGAAGATGCACCCTAATATTGGAAAGAAATTTCTAAGAAAAAAGTCATTTTCATACAACACATTGACCATGCATCCCTCATATACTGGTGCCATGTATTGTTTACATTAATCACTTGTCTGATTTTGTTTGTATGGCAATGACATACTAGTCAAGAGCAGAAAGGCTTCCACCGCTCCTAGTAAACAGAGCATGTTTAAGCTTCTGGCTTGGCTCCAGAAAGGTTTATAGTCTTGGAAATACTTGTAACAGCTAAGTACTGAGGTTACATCATATAAAAGGCTGAATTAGATAGCTAACATAATAGTGTAATGACTCAACATACAAATCCATGTCCCTATCAGTCAAGTCAATTGGGTGAACGTTTAAGCTTACTTGAGCCTTGGTGTTGCCTTACATTCTTCTTGGAAGATGCACATATATTTTTCAGGGTATTTTTTAGGAAAAAAGTGCATTTTATAAGCCAGAAAATACAGTAAATGCTATTTGAAGCTTATAAGGACAGGTTTTGTTCAACTTGGCTCCACAAATTACTGTCAACCAATACTACTACTCTAATGTTGGTTATCAAACCTGGCTAACAAGACGGGAAATTCCAGATACATCTTCTCAATTTAAATTGGAAATAGTAAATTTAATCATTTAGCTTACAATAAAAGCTACAAAGAAAGTTTCAAGAATGCTTTTTCATTTTTAAAAATTCATATTAAACCTTAGGTATTGAAAATTTAATGGAGGTCTCTAATAAATAGGTGTTGTTGGTAATTTGTTTTACATAAAAATGTATTGCTGGAATTTTTACTATAAAAATGTATTTTTATACTTTCATGGCATTTTGTTTGAAGGATTCACTATTTTCCCATAGGTTGGACCCTAACAGGTGCTACCACCCAGAGTCAGTGGACATGGGAATAATAGCAATTAAGAGATGGTTTCATACTCCTCAAAACTGCCAATCTCTCAATCAGAGGCCTTGCTGCCAGATGTCTCTGTATGTAACTTGGCTCATCCTTATACATAAAATAGTAAAGTCACCCCTACCAACTGCTCGATCACCTGTTGTAATCTTCTGATATAACTGAAAATCAAACTAAAACTGTCAAAAGTAAGTATGTTGTATATCTGGTAGTCTTCCTCATTTTTTGACCAGTTACTGAATACTTTACTTCAGTATCTGTTAGACAAAACTTTCTGAGCTTTATTATCAGTAACTCTAATTCTTTAAGGAAAATGAGAATGTGGTAATTTCAGTATCTATGTGTGTATTATGCTTTTACTATTGCAAAAATAAAATTGGGTAAGTGTATCCTTTAAATATGACTCTTTAAAAATCAAGTTAGACAAAGCAAGATAGAATTGTTGTGGAGATGTTTTGTTTTTAAAAAGGTATTTTCTCATTAAACTACACAGACAAACTTGACTAAATTCTTCAAAATTCTCTTATAGAAATACTGTGAAGGTATAATGATTAGGTGTAAACCATTAATGAATTTGTAGGTAGTAAGGTAACATTATACAATTAATGTGCTTTGGAGGTGTGTTGTAAGTATTATTTCTTCCATAAACAGGTATAAACAAGCAAAGTAGAGATTGAATATTTTTTAATGATTTCTTAAATATACAGTAGATTTTTTTTCATTTAGAATTTGTCTAGAAGAAATGCAACAAAGTTTGCATTTTAGTTATTTATACTGTCAGTTGTGTTGTTATAACATATTGATTGTTTTATTTGCTGTTGGGAAGAAAGATTTCTCTAATTTTGGTTTTGAGAGGAATCTTCCAGGTAGGGGCAGTGAACATTTTTATTGTATTTTTTAAATTCCATATAGGGGATGTAGCCAATCATGGCTTATCATAGGTTCTTTTTCTTTTTTTATTATTTATGAATTCTTATGGTTCCTCGGGAAAGATAGTGGAGTGATTTTCTGTTCTTTTCACCACAGATTTTGAATTTGGAGTTGTCCTTCTCTTAGATTGTCTGCTAATTATGAGAAATGATATGAGCAACAGTATTGTTTATGATTAACAGATGTTCATCTTGTCTGGTTTTCCACAAGTTGTGAGCGCATGCTTCCATTACTGAAAAAAATCTGGTATTCTATAGCTCTCTCAATCCAAGACCCACACTAACTATTGGCTAATACATGCCCAGTATCGTTGATATACAAATTTTGTCAGCACTATCTACTGTAATTACAATGTTATCTCTCAACAGCCAATTGTGGAAGAGGACAAAACTGCTGGTGCTTACTGCACCACATGCAACCAATTCTGAGTCTCTTGTTGTGTTGACCTGATTCTCCTGATCACAGCACCAACATGCAGAGGGTAGGTGTTTCTTTCTGGTGCTCCTTCTCATTGTAGTCACCATGCAGGGGAAGTACTTTATCCTCATTGTTGTCAATTCCATAAGAGGAGACTGGTGTGTGAATGGCTACGCACATCAATTTGGCCAAGCTACATGCAACAATAAAGGGTGTCAGTTTGGTTCTTCAATGACAGGTTTTAACATTACATCTTTTCACCGATTCAGCATGTATCCATCAGTGGATTTCAAACACCCTAACTGGCAAGGCACAAATAAATATGAAGGGGGTCTAGGGAAATGCTAGTGCAGAGATGGCTGAGCACACTTTGCGAGCTTGCAGCTGAATATGGCTTGACAGTGGACATAACACTGGTCAAATCCAATCTGAATTTGGTGGACCATTTTACCAGGGTTTCACAGAGGTGGTTAAAACTACACAAGGATGGAATAGAACTAGTACAGTCAGTATGCGCCACTATGAAGACAAAGTGGTTAATATCCACATCAAGTGGTTAATATCCACTGACAAACCAGACACCTGGGGGTAAAAAGGACCCTTTACTTTTTTTAAGTTGGTAGACCCTTCAGTATTGCCAGAAGTTGTAAAAGCAGTTGTCAAGGAATGTGAGGCTTGCCAGTCCATTGATACGGCTACAGTGCATTGGTGAAAAGGAAAGCTGGACATGAGGGACAATTGGAACAGGTTAGCAATGGATGTTACCCACTATGGTAATAAACATTTTCTGACAGTCATTGATTGTGGACCCTCTTGGTTCA
>CAHIKZ030005499.1:2915000-2952500 GCA_903632075.3 Acanthosepion pharaonis
TCGTCATCAGTATTGGGCATTATCTCTAATTTAGACCCCCACAAGGCTAGTGGTGGAGATGGGATACCAGCCATTGTCCTGAAGAAATGTGCGCCTGAACTGGCTCCTGCCCTCTCCAAATTATATAACTACTGCCTCAAAGAATCATGTTTTCCAGACTGTTGGAAGTCCTCATCCATTGTTTCTGTCTTTAAGAACTCTGAGGACCCTTCTGACCCTTCTAATTACTGTCCTATTAGTCTCTTACCCCTCTTCGGCAAAGTCTTCGAAGCTTTAATCAACGCCGAAGTGGTTAAGCACCTTACATCCCATGATCTGCTCTCCGACAAGCAATATGGTTTCCGCTTTGCCTGTTCTACAGCTGATGTGCTTACGGCCATCACTGAAATTGTTTGCCAAGCCCTTCATAATAATGGAGAAGCTCGTGCCATGGCTCTAGATATCTCCAAAGCGTTTGATAAGGTTTGGCATGCCGGCCTTCTTCACAAGCTTCAGGGTTATGAAATTTCAGGTCGATTGTTTGACTTAATACAATCATTCCTGTCAAACCGTATATTGAAGGTCGTTCTCAATGGATTCTCCTCCAGCTCCTATCCCACGAATGCAGGTGTTCCCCAAGGCTCCATCTTAGGCCCTACTCTGTTCCTTATCTTCATCAACGATCTTCCTGATGTCATAGATTCCCAAGTAGGCATCTATGCGGACGACACTACAATTTACTCCTGCCTCAAAAACAAATCTAGTGTCGTTGACAAAATTAACCTGGCCGTTTATCTCAAAA
This sequence comes from Acanthosepion pharaonis, assembly GCA_903632075.3. NCBI lineage: Eukaryota > Metazoa > Mollusca > Cephalopoda > Sepiida > Sepiidae > Acanthosepion > Acanthosepion pharaonis. Next base: position 2,915,782 of record CAHIKZ030005499.1, read on the forward strand.
AGGACCTCTAATCGGTTGTGAACTGGGGCAGGAATTGGCTGGTTAACTTTAACGCCTCAAAAATAAAACTGCTCTCTATTACTCATCACAGAAAACTATCCCCCCTCATTAGAATGTCTGACACTCAACTTCTCGAGAGTTCCTCTTTGCGACTACTCAGCTTCACAGTGACTGCTGACCTGAGATGGAACAAATACATTGAGTCAATAGCTTCGTCCACCACAAGGAAAATTGGCTCCCTGTGCCGCGCCAGAAAATTTTTCTTGCCGGAGTCTATCCTTCAAATCTACAAATCAACCATTCGCCCTTGCATGGAGTATTGCTGCCATATATGGTCCAGTGCCCCTTCTGTTTGTCTCAAGGTTCTTGATATGATCCAGAGACAGATATGCAATGTAATTGGCCCTGATCTGGCATCTCGTCTGCAGTTGCTCTCTCACAGACATGCCGTCACCTCCCTCTGTCTTTTTACAAATACTTTCATGGTAACTGCTCCGATGAGCTGCTTTCGCTGGTTCCCAGACTTCATGAATTTAAGCGTTCTACTAGGCTGGCTTCTCGCTCACACCCTTTCACTGTTGAAACTGTTAAATGTAGCTGTCTCTTTTACTTCAATAGCTTTATGTCTCACACCTCTCGCCTGTGTAACTCCCTCCCCTTTTCCTGTTTCCCTGATAGCTATAATCTCCAACTATTCAAATGTAATGTCAATCGACATCTCCATATACCTTGATCTATTGCCTATCCTTCTCTTCATCCTTTCCTCTATCACTCCTATTTGGTCTCACTCCAATTCTCTGTAACCCCTTGTGTGCTAGTGGCTTCCCGCCTTGCTTGGGATGAAACGCTTAAAAAAAAATGATCTATAAGTAAAGAATGCCTCATACTAACAAGTTGGAATCAATTTTATATTTTATCATTGATATAGCTCCAAAATGCCAGCAAAAATAAATTCATTGTGTAAAGGGATTTTATATATCTTAACAGCAGATCTATGTAGCTTAAATCAGAAAAGAATTTTATAATTAAGCACAGTTGGGAGTAAACTTCCTATGTATTTTTTTAATGCAGAGCTAATGTTAACAGTACAAACAACAAAATGAAAACTGTACTTTATGATTTAGTTGGATCAAAAATGGCATCTGCTCGAGTTTATTAAAATAATAATTGGTAATGAATTTGATCTTCACTTTTATACTACCGTTCATAATTTTAGTTGTCAGTTGATCTGTTTGAGAAGAGGGGATTAAGAGCATGTGAATATGTTGTATCACTCTAATATACCTCTGCTTTGTATATCAATCAGGGTGGGGTTGTTGAGGGACACTTCTGGAGAGATACCAAGTGCTGCTCACATTGGAGCACTACCAGTTGCAGTATAGATCTGAAGTAATACCATCAAAATGAGGCTCATGACAAGGAGAACATGAAAATAACTACTACTGAACAGGACATGCAGTAGAAGCTCATTCAGAGTAATGCTTTCAGAAGATAGGCCAGTGAGTACTGAAGACTAGTGCTTTTGATGGTTTTACACTGAGAAATCTAATTGAAGTATTCTATAGTAAGGAGTACAAATATGTTAATAAACTAACTTTTCATACTTAAAAAAAATAATTAAAATATCACTATAATTAGAGTTTTTCTAAGCTTGAGAAATGTCAAGAGATGACAGCTTTATTGGTCAAACAGAAACAAATGAACTGCACATGTAACAGTTGAGATGTTAGTCTCAACATTTGCAAAAAGATCTGGAAAGGAAGGAAGACAAACAGAAAATGACATTGAAAGAACAAGGCTCACCTTTAAATTAAGGGAATTGTAGTTTCTAAAAAAAATAAAAATTAAAAAATAATAACAAACTGTACTCCAGTTCAAAATCCGCCAACTGCAAAAAAAAAAAACAAAAAAAACCTTCTGATCAAATACTGACAAAAGTTGAAAATATGAATAGTAATATTCAATTTTGAAAGCAATGGGTTGCTGAATTGAAATGAAGCTTAGCAAAAGTCTGGGTTTTTAACCAACCAAACTGCTTCTAGTCATTAACTGTGCTCCATAATATCATGTCCACTACGATTGAATAGCAAGAGTCAATGAGCCATTAAATTTGATTTGTATTTCATCATCTTTTGTTCTTGAAAACTGTCTCAATTTTTTCATAAATAATTTACAGTTTGACAGAATATTGATAATTTTAAAATTCATTAGTAATCACTGAATAATAAAGCTATAAGTCAGAATGGATATTTGTTTTGAAGATGTGAATTAATATCAAAGTAATTTTACAAATTCATATCAAATGTTATAGATTAATCTAATATTGAATAATGACAAATGTTTTTGTTTTTTTTAATTTTTTCCACCAATATGCATGATTTATATCTTGTAATTTCTTCATTTTATGAAAAATTGATAAAAACGGAATTGTAACCCCCTTTTATTTAGAATAAATGCAGAATTTTCTGTAATGAGAGCTAAAACAAGAGGACACTATTCCTAAAAAAATAGATTATATTTGCTATCTACCTATTTGGTGGTCAAGGAAGTTGCATACTTCTGATTGACACTTTTAATCAATATTATAACCTTAGCAAAACCAGAAATTTGATTGAAGATTAACATGACACTTAGCATATTTCTGATTGATACAAAGGAGCATAATTTGATGTGATCAGTAGTTGAAGAAAGCCAATATGCTGAAACCCTCAGTCACAATGACTTAATGCTAGCATAATTATTGACAGTTTCAAATAGTTTTGTCTACCCAATTTCACTCACGAGGTTTTGCTCAAGCTGGGGTATTGATTTTCAGTCACTTCCCAATGGTGCTGCACTTTGGGACCATTTCCCCAGGCCAATACTATCAAGGTTACATCTTTAACAAATCAAACATACTGTGACTTGAACATGGTTCTCATGGTCAGAAAATTAATGATCTTACTACTTGGTCATATATGGCCATTGTGGGCAACAAAAATAAGATTAATAATTCACAATATATTATTGTATGATTTTAACATTCAAAATTCTTATTGAAAATGCTTTACTTCAATAATATTTTAACTAAAATGTCTGCATAGATTACTGAAAGCATTACATAAACCAAAAAAAAGGACATGGCTATTTAAAAAAAACAAAAAAAAACCTTGACCAAAAATCTACTAAAGACCTGCAAGATTATCTATTCATATCTCCAAGACCTTTGCAAAAGATAATTCAGGTAATGGAGTATAAACCATTCATAATCTTAATCAAAAATTGGTTGGATTTAGGAGAATTGTATGTGTTTATTGATTTTTGTCTTGAAAAATAATTTTACAGCTGACATTAAAAGGAAAGTGATTGAATGGCAGCTGCTAGAATAGAATCCAGAATGGATGAATGATTCACAATTTTAAATGTCTTTGAGAAAAAAAGGAAATTCTATTGGACTGCAGATTCATAAAGAAATCTTATAGCTTGTAATTCTAATGTCTCTTCAATTGATAAATCTCCCAAGTTTCATAACATGGAATACAAATGGAAGTGCATCCAAATGAGCTTCTGGAAATTACTATCTGATTATAATCACTAAATACAAATTATTCAAGAGGTACTAAAATCAGTGTTATTTAATAAGAAAAGATATGAAAGAAAAATGATGGAACATCTTTATAGTTCTAAGAATTCCTTTCTGTCACAGTAACAATTTTCAATGCTATTTAGTATAAAGAAATATAAATTCTCTCATATAGGCTCATTCCTACTAAGAATTCCTCACTAAAGATTTGACTTGTTCTGTGACTAGGATAATTGTATATTTCCCATCAATGTTTAAGATGATATAAAAAAACTGTAGGGCTTTAAATACTGATTTTCCAGAGCAAGAAGGCCCTTCCCACATGCAGAAAAGAATCTTCCTAACCTCCTTTTCTCAGACAGTCACAATACTAAGTATTATAAATATCTATAAACTATACACACTGTGAAGTCAACAAATTTCTATGTGGTTGTTCATAGTATAAATCTCACAGGTACAAGGCTTTGCTCAAGCTACTAATGTATGTACAAGTAAAGTTATGCATCCCTGTGTCTTCAGCAGTTTCTTGACGTAGAATTATAACTCCTGTTTTTGTACTGAATTCACTCCCCTTACATACATACATACATACATACACACGTGTGATTTTTTTATATATATATATACACACACACACAGACATATATATATATATATATATATATATATATATATATATATACATGATTCCATCAATAAAAACATTTAGTTTGAAGAGATATTCACAATCTTTGGCTCCAGAGGCCAATGCCATATATATTTGCATGTTACATTCACTAATGCACAAATATCCTTGGGAAAGGTAGGAACCCATCGCTTCTCTCCCCCCATCTATGGATTGAATAGCAGGACAGAGTGGGTTCTATATTTTGGTTGGCAACCAGTCTACTGCAGAAAGAAATGGCAACTTACTGCAGGAAAATCTTCTGCCTAGTCAGTCATGGATTGAAAGAGACATGATTGCCCAAGTGTATATCACTGACTGAATCTAAAGAAGTTCTTTTAAAGGATGAAACATGTAATATAGGATTTTTCCATTTTGTCACAACTACCCTCTATTACTCTGATATATAAGGTTTGTTTATCATATTCCATATATAAGTAAACAAAGTTAAATTAAAAATGCTATAAATATATTCAAAACAAAAAATCTTATTCACACAACTAACTCCTATCTTTGACAGTGTAGATTTTTCCTTCTTTGTGCAAAACATTTTTTATTTTCAATAGAACTTAAATTCATACTAAATAATAATAAGAAAGTATCCCTACTAAGATTTTACTAATTATTTAAAAAAACAGATTAATAAAAATTTATGTAAAAATTTGTATAGAAATGCAAGGATAAGAGTAGTCTGAAAAACCAAGTTAAAAACAGGTTTCTAAGTGGACACAGGAGATGGGATATTTTAGCAAATTTTTGTGAAATTGTTGATTAATTTTTTTTAATTTACTGTTCTCTTTAATTGTTGATTTTTTTTTTAATTTACTGTTTAAAGTATAATTTTAATTCATTGTTGAGAATCAGATTTTATTTTGGGGGATTTGGATAATATCTTTTCTCAGTTCAGGTCTGACAGATAAAAAAGAATCATTAACATTGCAAATTTTGTTCAGACAATTGAACATTTCTTCAATTCATTCCACATAAATCTTCACGTGTATAATTCATAAGAAAAGAAAAACCTCTCTCCCCTTATGAATGAAAAAAGGAGAAAAAATAGATAAACCAAAAGTTAATAACATCAACAACACAAACAAGTTCAGTTGTCAAAATGAAGAAAATTAGGTGATGTTGAGATTAATTGTTAAGATAGTTTCAGGAAATTTCTCTCAAGGTCATTGAGCTGAAGAAGCTCTGATGTCAGTCGACTAAAAACTGAAAACATCAGATCTACTTATTGATATTCTGTTCATGATAGTATGTTGCATGCAACATAAGGAATTGTAGAAAGCTCAGACATTTTGTAGATATGGATCACAGATATAACATATTTTCAATTAATATGCTTAAAAAAACTTTTTCATTTTCAAGTCTTTTCATTAAAGAGATCTAAGCAGTTCAACATTGGCATTAAGAAAACATACCAGATAAAAGAAAATCAATAGAAAGTTACATTACAATTACATGGAAGTTTGTTTATGATACCAAAAAAGCTGTATATAACATTTAACAGACTTTATATGTATTTAAACTGATAAGTTGCCATTGATGTAACACAAATTTAATTTAGATGAAAAAAAACATTACAAGTTTGAATTGAAATTTTCTCTAACAAAATTGTTAAAAACATTGTCTAATAATTTGAAAACAAGGACAGGTAATCAATATTTACAAATATTAATTACTTACCATAATTTTTTTTTTAACCATATATTCTTTAAGGCAAGTATAGGAGTTTGATTCTTGGCTTAAAAGTATTTTATTATAAGTTATTTCAGTGATTCTCAACCACTGTACTGCAACGCACAAGTGTGCCATGAAATATTGTCACAGTATATGTATGTATGTGTGTGTGTATATATATATATATATATAGTAGTCATGTACAGTGTTAGAATTTAAAGTTTTTTCAAATAATTATTAATTAAATATTTTGTTTTAATATTCATTTTTTAAAAAGTATTTTTAAAGACTCAGAATAAAACATTTGACAGTACCTATTGATACATTTTAGATTTCAATACAAAAGGAATATCCCACATAACCGCTATAAAGGCTTTATCAGTTTCTACTTCTTATTTATTTGAATTAGGTTTCTCAACCTTAAATAACCTCAGAAATAAGCAAGAAAGACTACACTCAACTGAAGAAGAAATGAGGGTCTGCTTATCATGCATTCAACCAAACATTGAAGAAATCTCAAAGCATACACCAGGTACATGTTTCACACTAAATATGCTACACAAATAGTTGAATAGAAACATTGAAATAAAATAAGTTCCTGTTGGTATTTGTTTCTTCATAGTTACAGAATCTGACACAAGGTCAGTTTAACATTGAGTGCCCATACATATAGGTAAAGGACAAAAATTTCCCAGTTTCCACAACCACTGTCACACAAAGACCAGAGTACATTGACCCTTCCTCTTCAGTGTTAAAATCCTGAGGAAAAGGCTTCTCTCATTGCTTTTCTGTGAATTGCCTGAAAGCAGAAAAACAGATACTACCCTTCAGCAGCCTGGTTCCTCACTTACTGAGAAATGTCTTACTATATATATACAAAGTACGGCATATATATGCAAATCTACCAGGTACATACAGATTACTTCAACCAATAGTAGAAACTCATCACCAACTCTTAAGTAGTGTTATTATTCAAAGAACCAGAGTTCATATTCAAGGCACAGTAGCAAAGACACTATATGCCATTGTCTATATTAGACATACTATGAAATGGTTATTAAGTTAAAACAACTATTTTAATAAAGCTCAAATAAACAACAATGCCTCAACTGGATATAAGTATATCTGAACAATTAACCAATTGATGTTAAGTCTGCAGTAAATGAGTCCTTATACATATTAAATCAAAGAAAGTTCCATGTTTTAATTTTCAAATCAGTAATTTCAAATGTTTGTTCTCTAGATCTGTTTTATCCACTCTTCCTGTTCAAGTGTACTTTTTGCAATTGCAATTGAGTTGTTGTACTTTTTGATTTTTGATTCACTTAAAAATACTTTGTCCACAGAGAGCTGCATTTATTGTATTTGCAATCTTACTGGTCATTTCAGTGACTGACAAATCTGTTAAGTAATCTCTTTTGTGTACCTATCTTAAAAGGAAAAAGAGAGAGATAGCAAGAGAGAAAAAATATTTGTCTTGAAATTTGTTCTTCAACATGGCTATAAATTTAACTTGATAAGGATATATTTCTTTCTTATCTGATTGACTTCCCAACCCCTCTGTAGCAGGAAAATAGGAAGTTTATTCTAACCAGAAAGAACCTAAGAAACTCCTCCACTTCCCTCCTCTTTAAATGATGCCAAATCCAATGAAAACCTTAACAATTGACCATAGATTTTGCTCTGAACAGGTCTTAAGATATAAGCTCCAGGTTTTCTTAACTTTTGAAATCAGTAGTTTAATGTTTGTTCTCTAGATGTATTTTTTTTTTGTTTTTTTTCTCCCTCTTATTTTCTGTTTATTGATTATTTTGTTTTATTTCAGTAGGAGTAGATAGATTTGCTAATTGTCTGGTTCACACTCCTCCCTCTTCTTTTGAACAGAAGTAGAGAAATATCCCTTTTTCCCTGTTTAGGATTGGGTTTCCAGTTCCTTCTAAAGTTTTCTCTTATTCTCTTTCATTCCCAGTAATCCCTTGCATCTTAGTAACATAATCACCTTTCTTGGGGTGAATTGATGTAAAAAAAAAAAAAAGGAAAAAAGAAAGGCTAAGTGAATAATTATAGTAAGGTGTAAATTCACATACCAGAAAATAATCTTTCTGCTGGAACAACAAATTTCTACAATTCACAGAGCAATGATGAATATTTCATAACTATTTTATTTGTTATTGATTAAAAAAATAGTCACTGAAGCACAATAGTGAACATTGATCTTTCACTGAATAACAAGGCTGTTGGATGACCTCATTCAGCTTATTTCTATTCTGAATATCTTTATTCATACAAACACTGTCGTCATCATATTTGTCGTTAAAGGAATCTTCCAGTACACTACCAAAATGCCTTTTCATAATTTAAAATTTCCTTCACATTCACATGACAAACATATGTTTTGCTATATTGCTGGACAGTTACTATAGATTCTGTTCAATCAGTGACAGCATTAGAACAAACAAAATATCAAATTGATGCAAAAAAACACAATCTGTCTGCTTAGTGCAGAATATCTTCTATGCAAATACTATTTCAATTTAGATCAATGGGTAGCATCAGCATGTTCTACCTGCTTGTGTAAGTTATGCTTTTAAAAGGAAAGCATGAATTTTATCCTGCAATGATCTGCCCATCAGAAGCTTTGCTGGTTATAATAAGGTAAACCCATGAGGTATATTGAAATATATGTGAAGAAACTAGAATATGTGTATTCTTCAATTTTGTCCATCAGCATACATTGTTCCAATCACTCAATCTTGGAATTAACTTGAGGGTAAAAGTGGGTAGATCATTGGTGCCAAATGCTATTTCACTCACAAAATTCACTGATATTTCCACTTGTTTGGTTTGAAACAATATCAGAAGTAATAATTTCAAGATGACTGAATCTTGTAAATATCTGATTAAAACATTGGAGTGTTGATTAAATAATCTGAATTTCTGGCCATCAAATACTAGCATGTTGTAGCCAGATAAAAAAAAGGGCCACAAATGTCAGTATCTACTCTTTTTCATAGGTTGTCCCATTTTCTTTTTTTGTTTCTTATTTCATTGGCTCTGGTATACATGATACTGAAACACATGACACATTTTTTGTCATTGTTTGGCCACTGCACTTTTTTTACATAGTAAAATTTTTGTTTAAGCAACCTTTTGATGAGTCTCACAGGCCAGTTCAAGTATTCATTGTTGCAGAGATTTGGGGATAAAACAAGGGTACCTCAGAAGACCAGATTTGTATACCAGTTCATTCCAAACACTTGCATCAGACTGAATCAGGTCATATTTAGGTCATGAATTGTTCTTAATGCATTGCAAAACTTCTGAATTTGTGACATCAACTAGAAAATGCTGAAGAGCTCTTGATAAGAATTTGAAATGCTTTTGGCAATAATCTGATTGAGAGATGTTCATCAATTTGTAATGGCTTAATTAACATTACATCATATAGATTTAAGTGTCTAGGGATATAGCACATTGTATATGACTAGCTTTGCAATTGCTAATTGTAAGATATTTGGTAATAGTCAGCCTGAATAGCTATTTATATACGGTATCTCTTCAGGATGTGGGTAATCATGGTTCTCCACAACTCTCTGTCTCTTTGTAGCTTTTAGCAATGTTTGTTTTTTTTTGGCTATCTTTCCTTTAATCTCTATTCTGCTAAACATTTACACAATCTCATCAGGTAGGTTATTTGCTGCTTACCTCTATCCCTCTTGCCTTCAACTCTCCTGTGAGTGTTAAATTTTCCAGGCCTTCTTATAACGTACCCTAGAAATTTCAGTTGTCTCTTTCTGATTCAAACTATGTCCTTTTTGTTTCCATTTTCCTTAAAATGTCATTGTTGCTCACATGTTCAGTCCATGGTATTCTCAGCATCCTTCTGTAGAATCACATTTCTCTTACCTCAGGTCTTTGCATCATCTGTGTAGAAATTGTCTGTGATATATGAGGACCAATATTACATAACCGTTCAATACTCTTTTCTTTGTTTCTAATGAAATTTTCCTGTTTCTTAATACTTGGCTTAACTTTTGGACAGCAGCTTTCACTATTCCAATATGCCTTTGGATTTCAATGAAAAAGAAAGTCCCATTGACTTTGCATCCACAATTAGAATTAATTTTGTGGTTGGGTTAAAGCTAATGATCTCATTGCAACCAGTGATATTTTTGAGCTTGGTAAATGCCAGTTTCTCAGTGTCATCTTTACATAAACAACTGTCACAAAATTTTATCAGAAGATAAGTTTGATACAAAGTTGTCTGAATAGTTCACTAGTGCAAGAAAGTTGCTAGCCTCTTTCATTAAGAATGGTTCCTGAAACTTTTAATTGCTAGAAGCTTGTCCTCAGCAGGCTTAATAGCATTAGCAGAAGTGGTATGACCAGAAAAAGTGACTTGATAAACACCAAGCTCATACTTTTCAAATTTGCTATGAGATGGCTTCCTTGCAGAATCTACAAGCAAGTTTTTAGATTTTGGTCATAATTGTGTTTGTCCATACAACAAAACATGACTGTTTCTCTCTTAAAGTAAATACTTAGACAGCTGACCTATACAGTGCTGGTACTTTTCAAATTGCTCAAGTTGCCCCATGTACTTCCAGTGAAATAGACCATTATGAGTAATGAATGTTGTAATGGCATAATAAGAATCATTCAATTTGACGATAACCAAGTTTCAAATCAGTTTTGTTAAAATATCATACAGCCATTATATTTATCAAACAATTTATCAAGAATAAGAATCAGGTAATGATTACATTTTATAGATGTGTTAGATTTATGCATATCAATAACAAAGTGAATATCATTATTTTTAGGTCTTGTCAGTTGGCATTGGCTCAGTCACTGATTCAATGTCAAGATCTAATAATTCTTTCAGCTTAATGCCAACTTTCTTTCTGATATTGAATACAGTGAAGGTGTTGAAATACTGGGTTTATTGAAGTATCAATATTGAGTTTCAGTTCCTCAGTTTGCCAAGTCTTTGAAATAAAGTACTAAATTTAGATACAATAGATTCACATGAAGAACCGATGTCAATTACTGTAGTGACGTCCTTGGAAATGTTGAGAAGACCTAATTGTTCTGCTGTTTTCTACTCAAAATGTTACCATTTATCAAAAGATGAGACAACAATAATTCCTAAAATGTCATGAACTGGATCAACACATATTTGAATAAGCGCCATTTTTCAGTAAATGGTGGTGTACACACATACACACACACGCATATATATATATATACACACACACATATATATACACACATATATACACACACATATATATACACACACATATATATATATATATATATATATATATATATATATATATATATATATATATATATATAAATTAAAAAAAAGGGGGTTTTAAACGTTTTTGTTGTAATGTGGTTTTATTGAAAAAATATTACTTTGTTTTACATAATTTGACATACGTGTTTCTGGTCTGGTCTATAACCGTCTTCAGGTGAAAGTGGAATTTTTACATATTATTAAAAATAATTAATTTTTTTCTTCTTCATGAATATTCCACATTGAACATAAAGATCTCCACTTTCACAGAAAAGCGGTTTGAAACCAGATGTAAAAAAAGTATAACAAAGTTTTTTTCTCAATAAATCCACATTACAATAAAAACGTTTTATGTAAAACCCCCTTCTTTTTTAATATACATACTTTTCTCTCGTTGGAACCACTACAACATATTTCTTTTATATATATATATATATACACACACACTTTGATAGACCATTTGTCAAGCTTAATGTTAATATTCTTTTGTAGATTGTCATAAATACTGTAGTTACTTTGATTAGTACTAGCTGCAGAGTTAATCATGAAAGACACTAGTTGATTATCAATACACTTTGTTACTTTGGCATCATAAAAATACAGTCATCAGAATCTGATTTGTTACTTACAAATATATTTGTCCTTTGGGGTTCTTTTTTTTTTACACTTATTTTCAGAATTATTTGAACATTGACAAAAGTTACAATGCTTCCCTTTAGTAGTCCATTTTAATGCTTCCATTGTAGTCTATTTTAATTGAGTTGCTGCAACAATCATAACACTTTACCTTATTTAGTTGTCAAAGGATAGTCCTGGGTATGATGATAAACTAAATCTGTCAGCAAGGCCTCTGATTGAGAGATTGGAGGTTTTGAGGAGCATAAAACCACTTTAATTGCAAAAGTTCCCAGGTCCACCCTGACCTGAAGTGTAGCACCTGTTAGGGTCCCAGTTATGGGAAAATAGTGTTTTGATTTTTGTTTGGCAGTCTGTGATGTACAAAAATACATTATGGTAAAAATACCAGCAATATACTTATAAAAAAAAGACCAGTTGTAATACATTTTTTATAGCAAAATGACAATCAGCACAGCTCTAAAGTATAAATACATTTTTATAGTAAAATTACCAGCAATATATTTTATCTACAAACTATATATCTAAACATATGTTTGCCCTAAAAGTATAAAATTATCTACAAAATATCTAGTTGAAGCCATAAAAATATGTATAAAATATTTAGATTTTGGTATTAAATAACTCATAGAGGTGTTGATATGCCACTAAACCAAAAACAACCAAATTGTCAAAAGCTCTTATACTTTGGTTTATCAAGTTTATTTCTTCCCCAAAAGAATCAGGTTCCCTTTCATCAACCAAGTTTTAGTCTAATTCAGTTTTCTATCCAACTCTTCAATTGGCTTGTAGATTTGATAATTCTAGTAGCATAGCAAGTTATACAACACATGCTAATGTCTATTACTCTCCTTCATTTAATAACTGCCATCTTAAACATTGAGATGAGCATCTTTCATGAATTGATCAATAATATCATTGTCAGCAGAATATTCATAAAATTTACAAGTAGGATCAAAGTCTTTCAAAGTTATAATTTATATTACTGCATTGCTTTTTATGAGGTCCAGCTCAAAACTAGTGTCATTCATAAGTATGATTTTTATCAACAGTGAAATGGGTATTAAGAAGAGTGAGTGTATCAAGATATGTTGTATTTTTATTTAAGATTGAATAAGTTTTATGATGATCCACTCTCTCCACCTTGATATAAAAAGAATAGCTTCTTTCTACTTTATGTCTGTAGTCTTTGTTGAAATGAAGAACATTTTTACAGTATGTTGATTGGTTGGCTGATAAGTTCAGAATAACTCAAGAAAGAAGTTGTATTGAAATTTCTTGACTTTGTGAAAACTGACTTTGGTTCCTGTTAATAGCAACCTGATTCCCTGTCTCATTGAAAAATGCTCTAATACACAGCACATGCATACAAATTGTCTCAACCCATGGAAAAAACCCATCACCAAATCTCAAGCAGTCTCACTACTCAGAACCCAAGTTCTATCAAACTGATGAACTGCAAATACAGTATAAGTTGCATATAATTGTTTTCATACTAGTTACAAGTACATATAAGCAGAATTTAAATGACTTGCTCAAATCCCATAAACTCCTAGGATGTATAGGATCTCAGCTCTTAACAACACTAGGCATTGCTTCTGTGGTGCCCATAGCAGGTAGGATTTTATGGGATGAAGTTTCTCAAACAGTTTTGAATTCTGAGTTGTTCTTCTCTTAGGTTGGTTGCCAACCAAGGCTAAAGAGTCCGGCATGTCCTGCTATTTAACCCATAGCTATAGGGGAGAAGAGATAGTCATACCTTTCACAAATGTATTAGTGCATAAGTGAATGTAATGAACTTGTCTGAAATTCAAACTTGGCTCTTCAATTTCTTATTCTGAGCCACTATACGTTATACCACTGACATTTCCCATGAAGTGACTAATTATTGCAAACATTCTAATATAGTTCTAAAATCCCATGTATACTTAGTGTACTGGGTAGTTCTACTTCCAAATTCTGGGTGAGTCTGTTGTGTTTACTTTTCCACTCATGTCTTTAGGAAAGACATGAATCTGTCTCTTCTCCACTCGGATATGTTAAATAGCAGAGTCAACTAGGCTTCTAGCTTTGGGTAACAATCACTCTGAATTCCAAATCATAGAGAAGGCAATAAGAAACCACTCCACACTCTTTCCCAAGAATGCAAGGCAGTTCACAGGTAATAAAGAAAAGGAAACTGTGACAAGTCATCATTGCACAAGTTCTGAACAAACATAGCATTTAGAAATATGGACACACAAGTATGGTAGATTGAATTATTTACTTATCAAATTGTCACATGATGATGTTCAGATCATTTGATGATGTCATATGTAGTAGAATAGGACCTTGATAGTGCAAGAACTCTTAATCTCTACATAATTCTGTTGTTGCTAAGTGCTGTCAAGAAGTAAAAGAAAGCAGGTGTTACGTAAGGAATGAAATAAAGAATGATCAATGAAAAATTAATTTCAATCATAATTCAAATGATAAAGTATTTCTCTCAATCCTTTGGAGGAACATTAGTTCTGATCATAACAGCAAAGATTGCTGCAATCACCTGAACTTTTAGGAGAATTACTAAATCTCAATCTTTGATCAACTAGAAATTATAATTGCAAAGTTTTATTCTGCAACATTTGTTAAAATATAAAAAGAATATTATGTGAAATAATATTTAATAATGTACCAGATATAAATTTAAGTTATAGTGTACTATTTAGCGTGCAGATTGCAGAAGTCCTTGATTGTAAGTTTGCTATGTGTGTATCTACTAAACTTGTTTCTTTAACAAAAATCAAATGCCCTGGTGAACAGCTGCCTGAGGCTGCACCCTTTCATTGCACTAGAGAGTGGGGATTAGTGCTCTCCACCAAAACCAGTTCAACCAATAGATGCAAGGTCTGGGGAAGTTTTGTACCTTACCCAAGTGTACACACTCAGATTCCCCACATAAAATCCAACCTTGTGTCACATCTCGTCTCTATGGGGAGGCTTGGGTAAATACTATAAATATCAAAGTCTAAATGAAAATGTTAGACAATTTTTCTCACCAGAATCTATCTTGCACATTTATAAGTCTACTATTTGTCCATGCTTTCAATATTGTTGTCATATCTGGTCTTCTCTTATGTACAGTGTAACCCGGATATAAGAGAGTTGTCAGAACTGGAGAAGAAGTCTCTTATATCCGGGTTTCTCTTATATCCGGGTTTGGTCTATTTTGCTTAGGTAAGTATGGGAACACTTTGGGACCAGAGAAAATCTCTCTTATATCCGGGTCTCTTATATTCGGGTTACACTGTATTTAGTGATTTTAGATAAAATCCAAAGAATCTGCAATGTTATTGATCCTGACCTTGCATCTTGGCCTCAGTCACTTTCCCACCATCATAATATGGCTTCCTTTTTTATAAATATTTTAATGGTGATTGTTTTGGTGAACTTTCCTCTATGGTTCCTAGATTTTATGAATTTAAGCGCAGTATGAGATTGGTGGCAAGGTCTCATTTTACAGTTGAGATGGCTAGATGTATCTGTAAGTTTTATGCTAACAGTTTTTTCTGTCACAATTCACACCTGTGGAACTCTCTTCTGGCTTCTTGCTTTCCAGTCAATTTTGATCTTCAAAAATTTATATGCAATATCAATAACCATCTTCTGTTTTCTTAATTCCTCTTCTTTTATTATTCTCTCTCTCCTTAATAATTTTTTATTTATCATATTCTCTTACATTCTAGTAACCCCTTGCATCTTAGTGGCTCTGTCTTTCTTGGAGTGAAATAATTAAAAAAATACTAAATATTTAATTAATATTTAATAACTTCATTGATTTCAAGTTTAATTTGACTTAAATTAATAGCAATCCACAATCTTCTTCAAATTCAATCAATATCAGAAGAGTAGGATTTGTTGTGACTGACAAAGCTATATTTATTTGTGCTGTAACAAAAACTCTAGAGATCAGAATATTGAAGAGCACTGAATTCCTGACATTCTAATGTCTGGCATTGGCTAACCTAATGGATAGGTTAATAGTTTACATAAAATTCTATATACCAAAACTCATCAACAGGCAACAAATATGTGTTATATACTGTACCTATGAACACTAATGGATATGTCCGAATCCTCATAAATACGTTGGACACTATTGTGAGTGGGAGTAATATGCTGTCTAAGTAGTCGACACTAGCAGTGGTTTACCTACACACACCACTGGTGAGTATTGTATTTTGTTGATGTCATAAAGATTACCATTTCATTTCCAACCTCCATTTTGGTTATTTCTCATTCAGTAACCCTTTCTAGGTTACAACATATAGTAATACTGTGATGAATAAGAAATGCTTCCTACCAGGAATTTAATGGAAATAAAATGTATATTTCTTTGCCAATTTCTTCTCTTTTTCCATTAGTCATTTTTATCCATTACAGGTTTTATGATTTTTATATATATATATAATATTTATTTATTTATTTATTTGCAAGCATTTTCTTAAAACTCATGAAATTACTGGATCTTCTTGGTCCCAGGCACAATCTACCCTCTTACTACTTTTCATAGGGCTGTCTACTGTGTCATGACATTTAACGTGCTTGCTTTACAGATCAATTTGCTTGTCTAATAAATTTAATTCTCTTTGTCCCACTACTGTGACCTTGTCTCAGATTAGGGTTAGCTTAATCAATAATAATACTTTTGGTTCATAATAGTTGTTACATTTAGTGGATGAAACATGCAAGCAAATATAATAACTATTATGGATTGCAGTAATCTTTCTATCTATATATAAAATTCTGTGACTTCTGTTAATATATCCATCCATCCATCACACCCTCTAAAATAACCACATATTGATCAATTGAAACCAAATTTGGGGGGTGAACTGCAAACAGGTAAGGTGGTACAAAATACAATTGGTTTTACTAGAGTGCATGGCTTAATACAATAAATTTTCATTAATCTTTTGGGGAAAAATTAAGTTTTATTATTTAACATTCAAAATACTCCCACTATTTTAAAAACAATTTAAATAACAATACTAAATACTGTGAGGATTTTAACATGCATCAGCATATTGCAAAAGAATTCTAGTACTATGTAAATTACATTAGATTACAATTTTCTGTCAGGTTGTCTAGCATTTATGACATGGGTTGAAAATAACAAAAGGTTTAAAACTTCACAAGAAAAATGCTCTTTTCATTTAATTGCATTAGACAAAAAAAGGTGTTTTTCACTTGAGTGTATCAGGAAAATTGGTGTTCAGACGTGCAAAGAAAGCAATCAAATAGTAGTGGCTGATATTTTGTGGCACTCTGTGTACATGAGGAGTCTTTTTTTAGCTCACTGATAAAGTCAGGAGAAACCAAATGTTTCATTTAAATAAATGAAACACAACTAATTGTAGAATTTCATTAAAATGTAATTTTTGTAAGAATTCATAGGAAATTATGAAGTATTCTTACATAAGTTATTGAGGAATTTTATTGAAATCATAAAAATTAAAATATTTAGTCCTACCTTCTTTCCAACAAGTAAAACATTCATCACTTTAATTTCAACCAGTCTTTGATGACCCTCTTTTTGATGACCTTTTGCATATATTCAATCCATTTACTAAAGAGCCAGTGAAAGTGTCTATACTAGACTGATAATGATTATTTCTTATTGGATATCTTAGTTACCATAAAGATCAATATTTCTGATAAAGAAGGAAGGTTTTTGCTAATTGCATTAGTAATTTCCAATGTATTTGTTTTTCAGTCAATGTTGATGCAATGATGTGTTTTTTGTGTTATTGATATTTACTAAGCTTACTTCAATTTGTCACATGACTAAATTGGAGGAAATGGATTGAGGAAGATGGTGTTGCACCAATCTTCCAAGTGTAGAAATTTTAGCAGGATACTTTGAAACACAGCGACTACAAGTTACAAATACCATTGAGTTTATATGCAGCTCTCTCATCCATGAAACAAACCTTTATCATATGTGATTAAATAATGACTTGCTGTTTTTGGTTTCTTTATTTTATTTTATTTTTAATTTCCCTTGATGATCCCCTTCACCTTGGTTAAAAGAAAGAAATCACACTGAGCAAAATCAGGTGAATAGGGACGTTATTTTGTACAGCAAGGTTTTTCTTGGCCAAGAAATGCTAGATGCTGAGGGCATTGTGAGCAGGTGCATTGTCATGGAGAAACAACCATGATTTGTCCTGCCACAACTCTTGTCTCTTCTTGCACACTAAGTGAAGCAAACACTGCAGCATCTCTTTGTAGACTTGCTCATTGATCATCTGGCCTTGTGGCAAGAACTCATTGTGTACTGTATGCTGACTCTCATATCAAAAGAAAATCCCAATTCTTTTCAGTCAGACCTTGTATGTGTGTATATATATATATATATATATATATATATATATATATATATATATATATATATATATATATATTATATATATATTTATCTTTTTATTTTTAGTATCTAATATTTATATAGTGCAATGTAGTAACATGATGATACCCAGGGTCAACTATTTGATTGTATGCCCACCTAAGACTCAAGTAGGAAGGGGGGCTATAGGGCCTAGTACTGAGAAATGTGAAAAAGGAAGACATCTTAAATATGTAGAAACAGATCAAACATGAAATAAACACTTTATTTAAAATTTTTAAAAATATATTTTTATTTCACTCTTTGATTGAATGCTTTCCCAATATTGATGGTTGGGGTCATCGCATCCTCTGCTTCCTCTTCTGCATGCCACTGGTGCAATGAAAAACTAATTGAACCCTTGAAAATATACGTCTTTCCTTTCAAACTGCTGTATTTTGTAAAAAATCAATTGAAGACATATAGTTTGATTAAATTAATCATTGAATTGATCAGAAATATCCTAGTAATAAATTAATGTATGCGTGTGCTCAGTTGACAAATGAGGAAGATGTAGTTAATCTCTTTATTGACTTGATTTGCTATGAGACGAGATGCAGAGTATATTTACCAAATTACAAAGTTATGAAATATTTGACAGCATTTGGACAAAGGTCCAATTTCAGTGGACCTAATTTTGCACCTTTTGAAGTGTTACTGATTAAATGACCATTGAACTCTCTCCCAGCAACTTTTATATCCATTCAGATTCTCATCTCTGATCAAGCATTATGATCTGACATTGCCAATGTTTGAAATGAAAATCTGTCTTATAAAGAGATTATCATAAATCTCCTAGCTTAAGCTTTTAAGAGCTTTCCTGATCTAACAAATTTCATGTGACAGAATCTAAAGTTACAATGATTAGCACTTGACCAGTATTTTTGTGTCGACTTTATAATAATTACACATATTCTGTTGGTATGCCTTGTAGTTAAATCAGTTTCATATTTTTCACTAGTGTCAGTGATCAGTGTTTGAACTCAATTTAAAACCACAATTTCAAATGTTGATTTTCAAAGCAGACAGGAACTCCTCATTTGGAATTCTTGTCTGCCTTGAACACAGTTTTTCTATCCTCATTTCCCTTGCTTCTACTGGACTATAAAGATTTTTAATTTTGCAATCTCTCACTCCTTCATCTTATTTTTGTTGCTTTCTATTAAAATGTACACATCGCTTTTTCAGTCTATAGCTTTTAAGCAAATAACATAGATCAGAAATAAAAAGATAAAAGAAGCTCAGCAAGATTTGAACTCTTATCTCCATATTTGGGAACTTGTCTGATAAGGACAACACCTTGCCAATTATGTGATGGCATTTAACCAGCAGATATCATTCAGACTTAGTCATATAGTTACATTCTTTCTTGTCTAGTTTTCTCCATGTCAAATCTAATTAAAAATAAAAATTGATTATTATAATGATCCATCTAAGAAATTTAGACAACTTTAGATTAAGAAAAATATTCTTTATGATGTGCTTATCATGGATTTTAAGAGTATGAAATTGATGAATGTACACATAGTGTAGCACTTATCAGAATGGGAAGTAGGATTATTGGTAAGCCATGTTCAAATTCCAGCCTAATCTATTGCATCCACTTTTACACTAATGTCCTTGGAAAAGAGATAAATCCACTTCTTTTCCATAAAGTGCATGTTAAACTAAACTCTCTAGCCTTGGATGTCAGCCAGTCTAGGAGAAAGATGACTCTTAATTCAGAACGGACGTAAAGTAGGCAAGAAAACTATTCCACTATGATTTCCAAGAAATCATGGTAATTCACAGATAGTAAAGGAATAGGACTTTGTGAAAAGTTATGATCATCTATGTCCTGAAGGGACATGGCATTTAAAAAAGAAATTTTTTTATTTGCACCAATATAGTGTTGTTCTTAGGTAGGATATGTACTTTACCAATCTTAATCACCAGAAAAAAAATAAATAAAATAATATGGTGGTGGCAAATATACTCCAACCACCTTGTAAATATGGAAGAAATGTCTGGTTTGGGGATTTAAATTCTGGCTTCTATTTTGATTTGAATACATTGGTGCTGGATGAACACATGTTGCTGCCTCAGCTACTATGCTACCCTATGTCACCCCCATATATATATTGGCACAACCAACAAAAAGTAATACCTAAGGTTTAAAATGAATTTTAAAAATGAAAAATCTTTCTTAAAGCTTTTATTTTAGTTTTAATTTCAAATTTAATCAAGCTTAGTTTAATATTTCCAATAAGCAAAATACTTACTCCAATCAATTTAAATTCATTTTGAAATATTTGAAATGAGTTGTTTTTGGAAATCAATAAAAGTGGCTAATTTTAGCCACATTTATAATTCTCTCAGCACAATGTAATTCTCTTTATTATAAAATCTTTGAAAAATAAAATATACCTTTCTAGAACTTTATTTGAGGAAGATTAGATGATTTAAAGTTTAATTTGATTTGAAACAAATATTACTTTTAGTTTAAAATATCACAGAAAAGTATTTTTTAACATGGAAGATGGGTGTTTTTTCAATACACTTATATTTAGTCATTTTTTCTAGGGGGGGGAATTTGTAAAAATTACTTTAATATAACATGAGCACCTTTTCATATAATTTTTTTAACTACCAGTAATCTTAAAAAATTATGAAAATATTCTAAGTAATCTAATGTTTTATTGAATTTTAGATACTTTGAATTTAAATTTAATATAGTTACCACTCTTCTGATAATGTTGTGTATGGATGTGCATATTTACAAAAATTGCCATATTTATAGACACACAAAGAAAATTTCTTTTGAAAATACTGGTGGTCGCTGAATTGTAATAAGCTTTTCCATTTATGATTAGTAAATATAACTTTTATTTAATAACAATATCACCTAACCACTACAATTTTACAGAATTTTAAAAGTTTTGAAACTTTATAAATTATTCTAATTAAAATTTAAAGAAAATGAATTTTTATAAAAATTCGTTTTTTAAGACAAGTAGCTTGTCTTAGTTTTATTGCACTTTTTATTTTATGATTCAGACTAGATTTTCTGTAAATGGGGGTCCTGTTTTACAAAAAAAAAAAATGATGATTTAAATTCTCCAAGAAATTCTGCTTACAACTAATATAAACATTAAATCCTACAAAAATGAATTTCTCGAAATTTCATAAAATTAAATAAGTAGGGAGTAACAAATATAAAAATAAAAAAATAGTTTTACCAAGATTTTCTAAAAAAAAAAAAAATATCATTCATATATGAATAAGTCCTGAAAATGTTTTTAAAATCCAATTTGATTTTGGAAGAATTTTCAAATGAATGTTTTCACCACAAAAAGACACTAAAATTTCCCACATTAATTTATAGTTACTAACTGATGCAAGAAAAAAAAAAATTAACCAAAATTTTGAAGGTTCTAAAAAGGATTAAAAAATATAATTTAATAATCAAAAGATCCTTTGGTCTTTTTTCTTAATAACATAAATCTTTCTTTTTATTAAGTTTGGGGTATTTTTTTATCAATTTTTTTTTTTTTAGCAAATCTTTGTAGGTACATATATTTGTATATATATATATAGAGGTATTCCTCATTGATATGCTATAATGATTGAAGGAGAAAAGGCAAGGTAGGTGAGAACTTGGCTAAAACTTCTTTCATACTTTACCTATCCAGGCTGTAACAGTAAAAATCAGTCATGTCTTATTATTCAAACTAGTATTCTCATCTTGGTTGTTATACTCACAACATTTTGGACATTGTTCCCCCTCCCCTGCCTTGTCATACTTGGTAACTTTCTTGGAATTTTTTATTGTTTTTTATTCAAACCATGGAGATAGATTGTTCTCATTCAGCTTTCCATACTTAGGAGATATTTTGTACTAACCACACTTATTCAACTTTGTGTCACTTGTCCATTTCTACTTAAAAACCATAGTATGTAATATTTCATCACTACCAAACCCAGGAATTAAACTCTTAAGAGATGCATGGCCTAGTGGATTAATGCATTGGTTAGGTCATACCTGGTTTCCTGGCATGGATTGAATAAAGGGTTAAGTACAAAATGCTGAGAAGGTTTGCCAAGTATGACAACAGATATTTGAAGAGGGCTGGAGAACAATGGCCAAAGTGTTGTGAATATAACAACCAAGATGAGCATGCTGGTCTGAATAGTAAAGCATATAATAAAAATAATAATAATACTGCATCTAAAAAAAAATCTGATAGCAAAAAGCTATTATTACCATTGTCAACCTTGACAGGGAGCAAATTAATCAATTACATACCCAATTTGTTTATGAGAGAAAGAGTGAGACACACACACGCACACACACACACACACGTATAGCCATAAAAGTAAATATCTGTATCACTCATTCCATCACAAAACCTTTTTCTCTTTGATAAAGTAATGGAATTAAATTCTTGCTGCTGCTTGGTTTCTTGTTTCAAGATGGAACCCAGTTTGAAATTTATCAGCCTTTTTTGTTCTTTTTTTTTCTGCTGATGTTTGTTCTGTTTCTTCATACCCCTTCAGCTCAATTCTACTTAGATGGGGATTATATTTTTATGGAAGCAAAAGTGAGGGATTTGGTTTTATTCTGAAATGTTAAAAAAAAAAAAATGATATCTTATTGCAATCAAACATCTAAACAACAAAAATTGAGATAATAGTCTTAAAACCAAACTAAAAAGCAAAACATTAATAAATAAAAAAAAGCAAATGTCTCATTGATGCAACAAAACCTTGACAGTTCTATTGATCACCTTGTTGGCAAATCAATGTTTTTACATGACTTTCTCTGTCTACTATGCAATTGCAAACTAACAATGCCTTTGTCTTAGTCTAAACAAAAAGAACGTTGCTATCACTAGTACACAAAAGAACGTTGCTATCACTAGTACACAAAAGAACGTTGCTATCACTAGTACACAAAAGAACGTTGCTATCACTAGTACACAAAAGAACGTTGCTATCACTAGTACACAAAAGAACGTTGCTATCACTAGTACACAAAAGAACGTTGCTATCACTAGTACACAAAAGAACTTTGCTATCACTAGTACACTGTCTCTTCTCTTTTATTCTGGTTTTCTACTTCCCTATGGAGATTTTTCTTCCCTACTGGCTTGAAGAGAAAGGTGGCAACTTATTACTTGACAATTTTTTATTACATTTCATACCTCCCTGTCCCTGCTTGCTTTTCTTTCTTGTGATAATTTGACAAGCATGAGAGAGAAATCTCAACATTTCCTGCAGTAGCAATTTTGTTCTAATCATGTTTCAATTTTTCACTTGTTGCAAACAAGCAAGATATAAACTATTTTTAATTTTTTTTTTCTCTGCCAGACATAATCTGCTTAACACAGAACATAATCCACAGGTTTATCAAAGTTACAATGCTATTCAATATTAGATTATAAAGTAATGATTCTAGGCTTATAATGTGAGATGTAACAATAACTTTTAGACCAACATTTAGGATCATGAGTAAGGTCACTTCTTTTGGGATTGATTGATCAAACATAGAAACAACCTGAACTTTCTCTTTCTCTAAATTCCATTTTGTATTTGACTTGAAAGAATTTTTTTTTTTCTTTTGGTCTTGATCCATTACTCCTTAAGTACAGTACATTCAAGCAGAATGAATTTGAATGGATTTTTAAAGTTCATGATTTTCCAAAGGATAACAGATTTATTTCTATTTATTTATTTATTTTTTTTTTTTTGCTTTTTTTTCCCCCAAAAATGTTCCATTTAGGCAATACTTTTTGGTTATCTTTATTTACAATGATAATCTTCTCAGTTGATTCATAATCCAGTCATTGGTACAATATTTATTATTTTGATGCTTTTGCACTGAATCTATGAGTCTTGTAGTACTTTTAAAGCCTTCTTTCTTTCTTTGCCACTATTAACCCATTCCACAGAGACTTGATTTTTTTTTTGTTCTTGTGTGTATGCTTTGTTTTGATTATATAGTCTTTGTTAATCACATTGCATTGTGCAGTAATGTAGATCAATTATTGTTTTGAAATTGTTTTTCTGAGTATCTTTTTTCCATTAGTTACTCTCTATAGTGTTTATCTTTATACTCGATATGCTGATGAGAAAATTAAAGGAGTAAGAATATTATCAGTCACATTAGAATAAAAACATTGAACTTTAAAATCTCTGTAAATATATTTCATTCAAACCAATGAACAGTCACCTTGTTCTAGTAAACCATTTAATATTGCAGATGTCTCTGCCTCATATGTTTAAGTGTTTGGTACCTTATATATGTAGGTACCTGCACTTATTTGTTAAAAAAGAGCATAGCATGATGGAAAAGGGCCCCAAACTTGATGAAAACAAAGTTTTATCATCAAAAGATTTGTTATTATCAAGAGGAAAGACCAAAATATTTTTTATTATTTTATTAATTTTTTTTTAATCCTTTCTAACACATTTGAAATTTTCATTATAAATCATTTTTGATTAAAAATCAGTGGTGGGCCAAAAATTACACTGGGAAATTTAGTGTACTGTTTTGCAGTAAAAATACATTGTTTTAAAAATTCTTGCAAAAATTAAATAATTGTCAGGTTTTAATGAGATTTTCAGGACAAATGTGAATTAATGAGTTAGTGCGGTTCCTGCATTTGGATCTGCCCAACAATTACATAAGTCAAAGGGAAGATGATGATGATTATTATTTATAAATGAATTAAATTTTTTTAAATGTTTTTTTAGAAAATCTAGGTAATTTTTTTTTTATTTTTTTATTTTATTTTATTTTTTTTTTTACAGCTGTTACCCCACACTTACTTAATTTTATGAAATTTTGATTCAAGTATTTTTTTTTATATTAGCCAAAAGCAGGACTCCTGGGTGAATCTAAATGGCTGCTGTCAGTTAAAAAAATAACCGCTACTGTTTTGTTTTTAAAAATACATTTCTGTGTTATTTTAAACTTAAAGTAAATAATATTTGTTTCAAATCAGATTAATTATACTTTAAATCAGTTAATATTCCTCAAATAAAATTTCAGAAAGGGTATAATTTATTTTTGTTAGATTTTTTTTAATGAAAGACAGCTAAAAAAGGGTACTAATAAGCTATTTTAGCAAAACAAAAAATCTATTCCAATCAATATAATTTCTGTTTGAAATACACCAGAGTATTTTGCTTACTGGAAATAATAAATTTAATCCTTTAGATTTCAATTATAGCTAAAATGAAATCTTCAAGAAAGCTTTTCATTTTTTAAATTAATTTAAACCTTAAGTATCACGATTTCTGTGGAGGTATATATATATATATATATATATATATATATATACACACACACACACACACATATATAACTAATGATGATACTGAATATACAAATAAGAACATTATCATCTACAAAAGCCAAATACATGTCACCTTTAAGCAAGATGAATTTTCATTTAGAAATATAAAGAAATACATTACCCCAGTCAATGTATTACAAAATATT
This sequence comes from Acanthosepion pharaonis, assembly GCA_903632075.3. Taxonomy (NCBI): domain Eukaryota; kingdom Metazoa; phylum Mollusca; class Cephalopoda; order Sepiida; family Sepiidae; genus Acanthosepion; species Acanthosepion pharaonis. Next base: position 2,941,542 of record CAHIKZ030005499.1, read on the forward strand.
TAAACCTTATAAAAAATAACACACCTGCAAAATCAAAATTACAAAGAGCCAACATTATTTATGAGTTCAAATGCCACATAAGGAACTGTGTTTCTGATTAAACAAAACTCCTAAATAATTACATCAGTCACACATGCCTATCTAGATGACTTGTTACACCTACTCGACCATAGCTCCATTAGGACTCATTTAAACATATACAAAAACTTACCAAACTCCATCTAAGCATACTAGTAGAAAATACAAGCATAATAACCTCATGTTAAAAAAAAAAAAAAAGAAATTAAAAATAATGAAAGTCCTAATAATAAAAAAGAAAAAGCCAACACTCAATAACATTAACTATTAACACAGCCACATTGTGCTGACTATGTTTGGAAAATAAAACATTCCTATAACTCTAGATACATACATAACATGACACATACATTCAGTTAAAAGTAAAAATAAAATCATCTTTGATAATGACTAAAATTATAGCTGAAATCACTTGGACATGCAGAACTTTTTGACAGTTTTTACACACATTGTGTCCAGAAAAAGAAAGACTTGTATGTACACAAGAAAAATTAAATAAAAAGCTTAACCACAGTATCTTGTCAGTAATCTTTAATGAAACATGTATAAAGGAGGGATTTCTGCCTAAATACGCATACACACACACACACACACACATAACTTCAGATGTTATTATAATGGACACTTTGTATTTGAAATAGCTGCTACATTTTTATTTATTAAACACTGTGTCCTGTGCATTCAAAAAATTCTAGTAAAGAAAATGTGTCCCTTTTTCTTTTTTTTTTTTTTTAAATCATTTCACCCTAAACAATAAAGCTGCAAGGAGTTACTGAGTGTCAGAAAAAATTGGTGATCCAATTATTAAAAAACAATGAGCTATGTTAATTAGAAAAGTTTGAAGTGTTAGTTTCCATTTCAAATTTGATTTATAATATAATCTTTAGTTTTAAACAATTGTGGAAATTAATTATACATTGAAATCAATTTATTGCAAACAAAAATTTCAATAAATTTTCTACCAATCATACAAATAAAATATTGAAAATATTAATAAGTATTTGAAATGATTTTACAAGAAAATATATTTTCATGAATATTAGAAAATGTTTGTTCAGAAGCCTGTTCCAGCATCTAATATTGAAAATTTAAAACACTGCTATAAGTAAACTAATATTGTAACTATATACACATATGCAAGCAGTTGTAATACAGGCTGTTATGTTATCCTGATAAACTATTAGATCCTCATCTTTTTAAAAGAATGTCATCTTGACTAAATAAATGGCACATAAATGGTAGAGGAAAACCCAAAAGAAGAAATAGAAATAAAAAAATATTGGATTTTAACAGACATCAAACTGCAAATATATTTTGACAGTTACTTTATGGATGGATGCAAAAAAATACAAAGTCAAATCCTGATAAAAGTGAAAAGCAAGTACAAAAAGTTTTCTTCACTTTGTAACATCTTTCTTACATTCTGAAACTAATGACTTGGAATACATTTTTTTTCTAACTACTATCTTTATTTTCGTTGTTTCCCCCCTCCCACAATATATTTCAGCAGATCAGTTCTTCAGGCTTCTGACAAATGTATCATTTTTGTGAATTGTATTTTACTATTCATTGTATATTCCTTTCATATTAAGAATGCTAAAGAATCAAACATTGTGGTAAAAGCAACACAGTTGAGGATTGTAATAGATGTCCCACATGTACCAAGGAGGAGGGTTAATAGTAGTTTGTGTAAACCAGGGACATAAGACCTGTCACAACAGTATTGTATAGTCATTTAACAAAGTCATAAAATGCTTCACCAATAAGAAGAGGAACAACTTTAAAGCTAGTAAGTTGGGGGAGATGAGAATAAAGAATTAACTCTGGCTTTTGTAGTATGTGATGTATAACTAGATGACATACAGTGTGGGTAGCTATAAATTGTCTGCATAGAGCTGTCAACATTTTTGACTTTGAAATTGGAAAAGATCAGAGAAACAATCTTAACATGGAAAAAAAAAACACTAGTTTATTTGAAACATTGGGATATTGGGTGGAAAATTGAAAGAAACTGACACTAATTTAATGTTTTATTTCCAAATTAAAAAAATAAAAATGTATCGTTCCCCTCTCCCCAAATTTTTGTGAAGATTTGCATACCTGCTTTTCCTACTTGTTTTTTTTTTTTTGTTTTTTTTCTGTTATATAAAAAGCTGTAATTTATGCTTATGTCATATTTTTTGTTTTGTTTTTTTATGTATTTCCTTATTGATTTACACCATGAATGGGGAATTTTGTCTTTATATTTCAAGCCATAGATGAAATATTTTTTAAGAAATAAAAACAGAACTCTCAGATATAAATTCATATTGATAATATATTGTTCTTGTCAGGGAATGTTCTATCAGTTTGTAATAATTCATCTCTTTAGAATTTCCAAAAATTATAATTGATCTTCTTACCAATTATATAGGCCTTTATTAATTTTTATATCTTCTATATGCAGTTTGTATAGATCCTTATAAAATCTGCTAAAATGAAGCTTATAAATATTCAAGACCAGCATTGATTTATTATGCTTTACTTATGCTTTCTTGTGTAATCATTATTTTTCAGTGTCATTAAAAATGCAATTGAGTAATCTAATTTCTGTTTGAATTTTCAAGATCAGGTATTATAATAATAATATGTTGCATGCCCAAAAGCTCAAAATTGTATAAATAGAAAGCTGCTGAAAAACACAGTAGATATACGACTGTCAGCATTGATGTGGCATGTTTATGGAATATGAACACTACCATAGTTCCCATCATTCTTGGTGCATTAGGCTTCATTCCCTGGACTTTAAACAGTAACCTGCAAATGCTTGGAATTATTTTTCACTCTCCAACCTCTCTCTCACATGCACTATATGGTGAATCTCTCACTGCTGCTACCATGGAAGTACATTCCTTGGTTCCGCCAGGTCTAACCTTCGTGGCTAGTACCTACCGTGCTACTTACATAGTAGCAAACCACCCACATTCCCTTCGTATTCCATCGGTGAGAAGTAAGTTCCATTCAAACAGTTTCTCATAAGCCACTGCCCTGTGGAACAGACTCCCAAGAGGATGTTTCCCTGATCACTAGAATCTTAACCTGTTCAAGTCTAGAGTTAACTGTTATCTTTCTCTCCTAACCATATAAACTACTCCTTAATAAAACCCTCTAACTCTAGTGGTCCCTTGTACAGAATGAACCTTACTACAAAAAAAAAAAAAATTAAGCCCCATGGCTATTGGAAATACAGAAATTGGCATTATTAGGAACTGTAAACATTCTGTGAAAGGTTTTCTCTATGTGAGATCAAAGCAACTTGATGGAGAGAAGTGATAATGTTAAGATCTCCAGCATAATTTAATACTCTATGAAGGAGGGTAGTGTAATGATAATAAACTGTATAATTTATACAGATTCTTTTGAACTTGTATTTTCATTTTTGCTTTTATGTTTTTACTGCTGTACCATTGAACTTTCATCAAATGTGTTATATTAAGTAACTGTTGTGGCAAGAGCCAGTTACCCTCCTTACTATCATGAATGGACTGATCCATTCATTATAAATAGTCCTAAGTAATTGTCTAGGAGGAAGAAGATAATAATATTGCAGTGACTTGTCTAGCTGAGTATTGAATACTGCTATCATGACTGACTTAGTCAAGTTAAGTGTTTTGTCTGGCCAGACCCCACATCACAACAGTAATCTTTAGAGAATGTTGAATGAAACACTATATTTCATCCAAAGAGATGAGTATGCAGTTTATTCATTGCCTAGCCAACAAGGAATAAATGTTGGGATCAGAGTTGAAAAATTCAGCTGGTGCTGCATTAAAAATGAAACGAAAAAACAAAAATAGACAAAATTTTAAGAGCTGTTTGAACTCTTTCACCCAATAGCCATCTCTTGAAAGAATTCCCAGAGTGGATGGAATACAATGCTAACTTTGTTGCATTGATATATTGATTGGTTTCAGTTCTGCTTAGTATTTGGTCATGTGGAATTGTTGCTTAGTCAAGTGCAGACAAAGTTCATTAAAATCTTACATTATTTTTCTTTAAGATGACAGATTTGTTGAAAATAAGATTATAGTTGTTTGATAACTGATTTTTGTTTCTGCATCAATACACGTCTATCTTCCCTTTAAGAACCAAAGTGTGCATCTAACTGCCATTTGCAAGTTAGAATTATTGATTTCAAAACCAAATATTATACATTAACTTTTAATTGTCAGTTTCCTGATAAATCTTTTGAAAGATGAAATCACTTTTGGTAGGCAAAAACTGGTATCAGCCAAATTTGATGTTTGTGTAAGATGAATTTCAGTTTCTTGAACCAGTGTTACTTCTCATATTTTCTACAAGGAAAATGACATTGTTGTCAGTGAAATTTGTGTCATAACACTTGTGTATAACAAACACATTGACTGCTGTGTATTAACTGAGTTAGTTCCATATATCACAAATTTCAGTGGGCCAATTTTTGAGCCCAGATAAAAAAAAAAAAAAGATTCTTAATGCTGGTTTTTTTTTTCAAGCAGGCGAACATTCCTTGGAAAGTTGATATGACAAAACCCTCCTTTCCCATTTCTCTTTATTTAACTGTGTGATAAATATTGATTATTAAAAACCAAAGTTTTTTTCATAAATGATATTACTAGTATTTTATGCATTTTCATGTTTATACTGAATGTCTGGTGGTTATCACAAGAGATTGACAGCACATAAATTCTGATTCTAACCTCCAGGAGAATGACTCATTGCGCCTTCTTGGACTAACGTTTTCTGCTGATATGAGGTGGAAAGAATATATTGAATCAGTTACTTAGTCTGTGGCTCGAAAAGTTTGTTCACTGTGTTGAGCTAGATAATTTTTCTCGCCAGAATTTATCTTGCATATTTATTTATTTATTATTTATATTTATTTATATCTGTCCTTGCTTTGAATATTGTTGCCACATCTGATCTAGTGCTCCTGTTACACATTTAGAGATTCTTGTTAAAATCCAAAGAAGAATCTGCAATATTATTGGTACTGACCCAGCATCTTCAGCTTCAGTCACTTTCTCACTGCTGTAACATAGCTTCCTTGTACCCTTTCTATAAATATTTTCATGGTAATTGTTCTGATGAACTTTCCTCTATGATACCAAGACTTTATAAATTTAAGTGCAGTACTAGATTGGTGACAAGGTCTCATCACTTCACAGTCGAAATGTCAAGATGTAACTGTAAGTTGTATGTTAACAGTTTCTTCTGTTGCACTTTGCACTTGTAGAACTCCCTTCTGGCTTCTTGCTTCCCTGCCAACTTTGCATTTAAATTTTTGAAGATCAATGAAAACCATTATTTTTTGTCTTCTTATGGTTGTCTCTTCAATTCCCAAGCATCTTTCTCAAAATTCTCACAAACCTCAGCAACATTTTGTTTCCCTAGTCTAACTCTTCTTTTTTATTTTTAATTTTTCTAATTGTGCATTTAGTATTTATGCACAGTTTCAAGTGTGCCAACTATTTATAGGGATGACCCCTATTCTTCACGTTTCACACTTTTCTCTCCTTGTCACTTTGGGTCAAAAATACACCAAACTGATCTCCTTGCAGTGGGGTAACCCTCTCACTAAAAAGGGGCCACATGTTATACTTATGTCTACTTTTTTGACTCTCATGCTAACCAAACTTATGTCTACCTTTCTATTGTTTATTGAAACAACAGAAGTTGGTATTAATTAACCTGGTGAAGGTTTTTATGCCATAAACCAATCCAAACTTTTCTTGGCTTCTGGGCAAGATTTCTGGTATTTTGCAATTTTATCTTCACCCTGTTCTCCTTTTGCACAGTCACATCTACAATTTCCTTTTTTTCTTTTTTTTTTTCTTTTTTAAATGACTAAAATTTGAGATGGTCAATCTGATTCACAAATTTCTAATGTATCTTATTTTAAGTAATATTTTTGAATCCCTACAGTTGAGACATTTCGGTAGTTGACTTTGTACAAAATTTGATTATATTGACTTGGCATCTCTGAAAAGAATAAGTTGTTCATATACTTATTGGTTCTTATGGATATATAACATAATTTATAAATAAATATTAATGTATACTGGCCAAAAAACAATAAAATTTGAAAGGCATTTTCCCTTCTTTAATAACATTTTTTTTTTCTATTCATGTAGCTGATTGGTGGAGCACTTTGTGCAATTGGTTTATGGGCATGGACAGAGAAGGACATGTTCCGCAACATTGGCAAATTGACCAACATTGCCCTCGACCCGGCACTTCTCTTCATCATTGTGGGAGGAGTCATGTTTGTCATTGGTTTCACAGTGTGTGTCGGAGCACTCAGGGAAAACACTGTTTTACTGTTGATTGTAAGTAGTTTTTCTTTCTAAACTGTTCCTTTGATCAAAGATGATATAAAGCAATGTTTATATATATATATATATATATATATATATATATATATAGGATTTGCCTTCAATAGATGACTTCATTTTCTCTTGGATATTGATTAACCCTTTGGTCTGGACTTTTCTGAAAAAAAATTATTTCAGCTGCTGCTGAACCCAGAAGAGTAAATGTATACATAATCTTCAAAATTAGTTATCCTACAAGTAATTAAAGACAAACCTTTCTATTTTTCACCTTACTACATTGTACCACTCCCAACAAGTAGGTCAGTCATTCTTTATTATCAGACAAAAAATTTAATGTCAAGAAAATATTTGTCAACTTACTCTTGAAAACCAGTAAGAATAGAAACACATCCAAATAGGTTAGATCAATTTGTCTATATGTTGACATGTAAGTATTGGCTGAATTTTGATCTGATATTTTAACTTTATAATGTTCAGTCAATATGATTAATATTTACCACTGAATTAAGTTCATTTTATTGCTGAATAACTTGAAAAACAAACGAGTTGATAGTGAAGAATAAATATTTGTTGCTTGAAATAAATGCTTTTGTTCATCAACAAATAAATATATATATATATATATATATATATATATATATATATATATATAAAAATAATAATTTTTTCATATAGACAAAAACAATTTACTTATGACAAAGATGCAACTTCATTTCGGTACATTTAGTTATACCTCAACCGACTAGTGAGAGCCAAAATGGTTATGAACAATTTTGTTTGTAAGCAGGCCGAACATCACTTCCTTTTTTCTATTTGTTTGAAAAAAAAAACTATAGGTACATTTTAAGATGGGACGTATAAGGATAAAGAAAAAATAGGAAAGGCAAAAGGGCCATGATTTGGGAGTAGATCAAAGAGTGAAACAATAGTGCTTGTTGATAGCAATTTGGTGAAGGATTGTTGATGTGTTAAAGTTATGATTTGACCCACCCCAAACTGATATCAACAAACACTATTGTTTCACTCTGTCACCCTTTTGCCTCTCCTATTTTTTTCTTTATCTTTTTTTTACATCCCCTCTTAAAATCTACCTAAATTTTTTTTTTTTTTAAACAAATAGAAAAAAGGAAGTGATGTTCTACATGTGGCCTGCTTACAAACAAAATTGTTCATAACCATTTTGGTTCTCACCAGTCAAGGTGCAACTAAATGCACTGAAATGAAGTTGCATTTTTATCATGAGTTAATTGTTTTTGTCTATATGAAAAAATTATAATAAATAATTATTGCCCTCCTTTTAATTAAATTCTGTCAACGTTTGGATTTATATATTATTTTTGTTCTCATTACATACGGATATTATATATGACTCATGTTACCTAATATGAAATAGTTAAAGTGAATTGCGTTCTTTGATTCTAAGGAAGCAGTGATAACTTTGTAGTAAAAAATAAGGCTTTCTTAATTTATATTCTTCAACATTCTTGTGAGTTTGAAATGACTGTTTCTTGTTACAAAATGTAATCTCCAAAGATTTTCTTTTTAAAAATATTACACTAGGTTACTATATTTTCAATAAAATTTCCTCACAATCTCCTTTAATGTTTCACATCAGTAGTCTTCAGAATATTTTTATTCAGCAATAGAATAAAAATGTATTAACTTTAGTTACAATTAATATTTATGAGATACATAGGATTTGTATTGCATTCATATTCTATATTTCTCATCATATAATGCAGTTTTTTCTTGCAAAATTTTACTTTTAAATCATCCTGTACTTCATTCCTAAATGGTCATGATTTGGGAGTAGATCAAAAGGTTGAGGTGACTTGTACCTACATTTGCTGTTTACCAGAATGGTCTTTTGAATGATTCCAGAATTAAACATTATATGATGGAAAATAAAGTATATAAGGAAACAAAGAGGTTTTGTTTTTACAGAACATAAAAACTTCTGGTTAAAATATGTTATTTACTTTGAAATTTTTAAAAAAATTATGCTTATTTGTATCTAATGACAGAAATTTCTTCCTTAGAAGGAGATTCATATTGTAAAATTTGCTATGAAAACCATAAGAAATTATGCAAGCAGCTTGTGTTTTTTTTTTTTTAATGGCACTCCTATTTTTATATAGACCATTTAACTGACATTCAAACTCATTGACTTTCTTTTGCCTTTATTCTAATTGAAATCAATGCACTTAATTAGTTGTAAACATTTTTAATTCATCCTTTTAAAGTGCAGAGTAAAAGAGAATAATTTCATGATCACTTATGAAATCAAAATTTGAACTGTACTTAACATTATCTCCCTTGAATCTCATTTTGAAAATATTTCAGATGAAAATTATAAGCTAGAAATAAAAGTATTTTTGCTTTTTATAGAGCATTTGAATTTTTGGTAAAATTATTTAGTACCTCAGATGAATCTACTGTTCAACAATTGTTGATTATAGCAGAGAAATTTTTTCTTTATCTTCTATCATGTATCAATTAAGTCAAGTTTATTTTGTGTTGACAAATTTTAATTTATCAACACAATTTCATGTACAATTTATGCCTCAAACTGTGACTGCTTTCATTTTGTATTATCAGTTTAGTTTTTTTTTTATAATAAAGGGTTTTCATGGCACAACACCTTTTAAAATTGAGGACTGACATGCAAAAAGAAATGAATACTAATAGTTTACATCACCAAGACAGACACCACACATTTGGACATCTGTTAAGTTTAATTATAGTAGTTCTGCACAGTTTCCTCATTTATTTTTTTTATGGCAATAGTTTATTCACTATTTACTTTTGAAATCTAATTCAGCTCTCCTTGAGGCCTTGGAAGTTGTTGTGGACTAAATAGTACACCCCCGGTGAATATATGAACTAGTCTATAACTATAAATAAAGAGCTCCAGGTCAGGGGTAAGAAAAAGAAGCCATTTAGAGTTAGTTTGACTAAGTAATACAGGCATCATGGCAAGTTGCTGAAGCACTACTTATATTATAAGCACTATGAAGCATGTTGTAACAGAAGTGCTTTTCCTCCAACAGTTTATCCAAATTATTTTTATGATTGTTTTCTTTTCCAACAGACTTTGCCAATGAAATATTTCAATATCCAAGTTACTAAAGTTTTTTTTTTTTCATGCACACTAAAATTATAAAAGTTTTTAAATGATTTCATCCATTTTTTTTCCCTTTGATACTAATAAATTATTATAAGTTGTGATAAATTAAATCTAAAGAATGTTATTTTGTCTTTTATAAGATATCTGGTCAAGTCCATTCTAGATGGCTATATGTGAATCCACTTTTTCTGTTTTGTAAATGATGATCTATATTTAAAAGAATAGAAACAAAGCTTGGAAATGTAATGGCCTTGTGGAAGGCTGAAGGGATGAAAATTTGACTTTGTCAAAAATATTAAACTCCTCCACAAAGAAAGGAAAAAAGCAAAAGAAAAAAGCAGATAAAGTGAAAATAAGATTTTTTTTATATTCCAGCAACTGTGGTGTGTGGTGATTTTATTTATTTATCTATTTTGTTTATGTCATGTTTCCTCTTTTCAAGAAAGTTTTTATATGACAGCCATTCATTTACACAAGCTTGTTAGGTAGGTTACATGTTATTTTCTTGTATCTCTCTTGCTTTCAATGTCCTGTGGGTATCGAATTTTTCAATCCCTCTTTCCTCATTATGTACCCTAATAATTTCAACTATCTCTTTCTGATGTTAAGTATAAGTGTCCTTTTTGTTTCCATTTTCCCTAAAACTTTGTTATTGCTCACATGTTCAGTTCATGGTATTCACAGCATCCTTCTGTAGGACCACATTTCTGTTGCTTCAAATCGCTTCTTTATCTGTGAGGAGATTGCCGGCATTCACTTCCATGCAGGAGGACCAACATTATGCAACAGTTCAGTACTCTTTTCTTTGCTTTTAATGAAATTTTCCTGTTTCTTAATACTTTGCTTAATGTTTGGAAGGCATCTTTGAAATCTGAAGGTTCATTGAGATAGCACTTTCTGTCCTCTGTTAAAGCAGTTCTCAGATAGTTAAATTGTCGTACTTGTTTGATTTTGGTATCTTGAATTTATAATTTGCACATTAGGCTGACAACCAAGCATTCTGTCTCCTCCAATTGATGTTTAGTTCTTTCTTCCTGCTTTCCTTCATTAAATTATACATGCTTACAAGATGAAACTTTGCAGATTAATAATTTGATATATTTTAAATGTTGTGTAAATTTAATCCCCCCCCCATAAATTAAGTTAATTAAATTTTATTTTAAAATGGTATTCACTCAGTAGGGATTTTGTATTTTAATAATTTTCAATAAAAAGTCATATCTTTATTTTGTCTGAAACTGATTAAATAATGTTTGCTATAATTTGAATCTGTTTAATTTGTTCATTTTACTAAATTCTAATTTATATACACTTTTAAGGTTTTTGTTCACAAACACTATAGCCTTTTATATTTAGTAAGAGAAGCTTTGATTGAAAAACTAGATAAAATGTTTTTATTAT
>CAHIKZ030005500.1:0-15000 GCA_903632075.3 Acanthosepion pharaonis
AACTACAGCTAATTCGCCTACATTTTCAGATTTTATAGGCCTGTCTGCCCCAAGGACACATGGCACAGAGGATAAAGGCGTTAGTTAGATCCAGTGACAGGACCCAAACAGTGTAAGTTCAATACCTGGTTAAGGCGGTAGAGAACTTGGAGAGGGGGAATTAACAGGAGATAACTGATAACTGACGTCCATTAAAACATGGCACGTGGAACTAGAACAGTCTACCACAGTGAGCGAAATAAAGGGTTCAATTCGACATTCCAACCACCTGAAGAAGGCCGGAGTGTACAACGGCCAAAACGTAATAAATATGGCGACAATGATGAGGACAATAGTCCGAATAATGTAAATAGTGAACTGGAGGAGGCAGTCGTATCTGCTAGCTTTTCCTTCTAGTGGTCTAAAATCTTCAGTACGAGGAAATTTCTCATCCCGTCACAGCTTTTGATGGTCGACACATACGACCGTGGGATATCATCTCCGAAACTGTACATGTAGATAAGCGTTGTACAAAAAAAAAGGATTGAGTTTTTTTTTCTTCATGGAATTTTCCGACATTTCTCCCGTGGTTCCATTACCTTTATGGTGACAAGTCCGCAGCGTAACTATGTGCTCCAATGTTCGTTCAAATTTTCCGGCTCGAGCTTGTAGCTATTACAACCTCCTTTTCGACAGCTGAGAAAGATGGCAAAATACTGCGTCGTTCGATAGTAGGTTTTTCAGCGTCGGAGAGTGGATTCTCCCATGGGCAAGGTACTGTCTATATGCGATATGAGCATGCCAATTCTCTTGCCAGAGACAACCTGCAGGTCCCGGCTATTGACTTTCAGTTGGGAATGGCGTTGAAGACTTTATCATGTCAAAACGTCACTCCTTGTTCCTTTGGTCACGAGTTACAGCCACATCAATCGTGTCTATCTCTCGTAGTTGAAAATGATGGCCTTGTTCTGTTTGCCTTTCTAGAGCAAAGACGGAAATAAACACAAAGACAGTTAAACACCAAATGGAAAAAAATGGTTTCGGAGGATTGGGCATTCTTCCCGTTCTTAAATTAATGCTTTGAAAATATTTAATATTTTTCAACGGATCGCTTTCCCGCTAATAAGACATGCTTCGTATCTCTTTGAAGGTTATTTAAGCAAAATTTCTGGGACGAACAAACCAATAAGAGACAGCAACATTTCATGAATCTCGCCTTAAAAGAATTTCTCTGTCTTCCACGCCTAGTTACGTGATACTTACACTTTCCTTCTCACTTTCTCAAATTGTGTTTTTGTTACACACGAAGTCCTATTTCTTTTCATTTTGAATAACTACAAGCAAGGATTGTAAGAACTTTAAGACTCATACGCGCTAAGAAAAATTTATTTGCAAATGAAAAAAAATACGAAAATAAAATTCTTGTATTTAAAACCTTTTTCTTTGTTGTGGGTCGATTCAAATCCGTAACATCTTATTCAGTTAGGTTTGTGAACTAGAATGGCTTGTCAGCTTGGTTAATTATTATTTACATGAAAGCAATCAAGAGTTTCACAATGGCAGTTGCTGATAATGACCTGGTTTTATAGAATTGGTAGAATTTCTAACGAAGACATTATTCCAATCTACTCGAGATGATTCTAAACCAAGTTCTTCCATCAACAGTAATTGAATGCTGATTTGTGTTAATTGTTTTTGTTAGATACTTGATTGCTATTTGCTTTTTCAGTCCATTGGTCAATGCACTTTAGTCTGCATACTCACGAGTATTCTTTCAGGTCTAATGAAAAATGACAGAGCCATCCTGACCAATGACAATACCTGGACATCTCCATTGTTGTTTATCTAATCTCTTGTAGTACTGTTTGTCACTAAGTACAAAACAATTATCCAGTGTAATATATAAATTGTTTAGGTAATGCTCTTCTGATTTTATCAGATAATTCTACTAGAGTTAATGATTGTATTGCATCATGTCAAGCATTAATTCTTCACAATTTATGATCGTAAACTTGAATAATGGTGAACAGTTTTAAGAACTGACATAATGTTAGGATTCTTCCTAAAGACCAGCTGAATGGACAATATCCATGGATTGTTATACAAGAAATGCCGTCAAACCTAAAATGTGCTTTGAGGACTGCATCAAAGATGCGCTGAAGAAATGCAACATTCCTTGTGAGCACTGAGAAGAATGTGCATCTGATCACAATAATTGGAATGAGGTTGAAAAGTCCTTTGACTGAAGATAGTTGTTTTTCTTTTCGACATCTTTTGTTCCTCTACTTCTGCCGATGGTTTGGATTCGAAGATTGTAGTCCATTCTCTGACAATGGATCTCCAGAGATTCCTGCCCATTGCACCTGTTGATGTCGATATTACATTTCTTCAGGTTTTGTTTTAAAACGTTCTTGAATGTATGTTGACCACTTTTTTTCCGATTTCCTTCGAGTTGAGAGTAAAAGATTTTTGATAGCGGGTGTCATCTATTCGCATCAAATGTTCACTCCATCGAAGTGGATATTTTATGTTCGTGGTCATTTTAGATTGTTCTAGTACGCTGACGTCCGTTCTACTGTCTTCCCATCTTGATGGTCAAGATACCTCAAAGATAACGCTGATGAAATTTTTCAAGTAATTTCAGATGTCGTCAATAAGTTGACCAGATCGCAGAGGCACAAGGAGAATTTGAATCACTACTGCCTTTTACACTAGCATTTTGGCGTATATTAGGATGCCACATTCTTGGAAAATTATTTCGAGGGCGATCAAAAGCAGATTCACATCAATACCTTACCTAACAGACTTAAGGAGTTGAAAACTACCAACCTGGCATGACTAAGGCCACTCTAAATACACTATTTTGAATACCCATTGTTACAGTCATAGGATTCTGGAATGGGCAGCAGAATTAGCAGAGGAAAGGGTTTTGACGACTTGATGAAATAGTACATTTTTTTTTATATATTTTTCTACTTTAACGTGTAGTTTTGACTATTTTGTTGACTTTTCTGTCAACCATGAAGACGGATAATTCTTTCCAAAAGACCTTCAGTTCAGGCAAATTGACCAGCAACCCCTTTGTATTTACTCGTACACTGCTTGGCTAGTCTCAAATTCCATCACATTGATATTGGGTAGCCCAGGTATTTTAAGGAAAGGCTCCCCTTAGTTTTATAGATTGTCGCTTGTAATTTCCTGTTTTGTGATCGTCTTTTGTTTCCGTTGTTCCTTTTTGCAGTAGTCCGGAACAAATCCTTTACGGCCCTGCCCAGATCATAGTCACCAGTCTTTATATGTAGTCTATCCCTTAAGAAAAAAAAAGCTACTCAGCTGTGTCACACTGTGTTCAAGTGCAGGAAGATATATTTATTAGCCTTTCAAGATAAAAGAAAAAAAACCCATCGCAATAAATGTACATAAAATTATAGTATTTTATGTACACTTCTGATAAAAATTTCATAAGGTACCTATAAATTAATTAGATACATTTATGAAATTTAATCTCACTCTTAACAGTCTTATTTTAATTTCTTTATAATATATTTTCCACAAAGCATCGTAAACGTAAAGGTGAAAGCTAAGTATATAAAAAAAATAAAAATAAAATAAATAATTAGAGCGCTGAAAGTTTTCCTTAAAAATAACAACGTAAATAATTTGTTCACTTAAATGTAAATTATTTTAATTTTCTCCTTCCGTAGAACAAATTATCCTCACGGAATCCGTCAATAGGTCATTCATCACCTGTCAAGTGACGCTAAAGTTTATGACCTGCTTTGTTTTATTTCCAAATAACATCTTTTCGGCACAGAAGCTAAGTTAAGCTTGGTTCAAAATATTTTAAATAAGCATTATAATTTCTGATTTTCTTAAGATTTGAAAAAATGATAATTGATATTTAAAAATTTCAAAGTCAGATTTCCATTTTTTTTTTATAAAATAGAAAAAAATGGACAATTTTGCTGATTCAAAAAAAAAAAAAAAAGATTTTAACGAAAATTTCAGACGTTAGGAACGATTAAAAAATGTAAAAAAATACTTTGATCTTTCCTCTTAATAAACATTTAGACGATAAAATTTTTTTTCGTCAAGTTTGGCGTCTTTTTCTTCGTGCTATGCTCTTTTTTAGCGATCTCGTGGAGGTACCTAATTTAACTTTTTGCTGATTAAAGCTGGCTGGACAGAATAGACCCGGAAGGTAATTCCACAGGAGAAAAGTGCGTGAAAAGCTGTTAGCATAGAATTTACGGTTACATTTAGCCAGATCGACTGTAAATTGGTAAGACCTCGTCGCCAGTCAAGTACTGTGACTAAATTCGAAGAGTTCAGACACCATAGCGAAAAGCTCACCCGAACAATTACCATGAAAGTATTTATAGAAATGGCAAAGGGAGACAACCTTACGGCGATGGGGGAAAATAACTGAAGCCGAAACGCTAGATCGGAGTCAATAATAATGCCGATTCTTCTTTGGATTTTATCAAGGATCTCTAGATAAGAGCACCGGACCATGTTCTAAGCATGGACTAATGGTAGACATATGCAAGATAAACTCTTGAGAAAAACGGTCTAGCATGACTCAGTGATCAAAGTTTTTTAGCAGCTGGCCGAGCAATGGATTCGATATTATCTTTCCACTTCATGTCAGCCGAAGACATTAACCCACGATGGTCAGCATCGGCCATAGTGATGGAAGGCAGAGAGCGTTCTCGCAGATGATTAATAGAGAGCAGTTTAATTTGGGAAGCGTTAAAATTAACAAGCCAATCTTAACTTGTCTTCGAATATAATTTACAGATTGCCACGCTATTCCGATTAGTTTTCCGACCTTTAAGAGAAATTTGAGCTATATATTTCTGGCATAAGAATGATAGCTTATAAGAATTTGTAATTTTGTAGGTCATCTTTAAGCAATCAGAAAATATTGCTTTCGCCTGTTTAGTGGTTTCTGCATTGACATACCCCACCAAGAACAATTCTTCCATTTCAATGTCCATATCTTCTATATTGAAGACTTTTGTTTCGCTATTTTTCTTTTCTTCCATTTTAAAGACCATATTGAAGGCTTTTGATTCGATTCTTCTTCCATTTCTACATCCAGATTCTAAAGTTTTCACTTCGCTTCTACTTTTTCTTCCATTTCAATGTCCATAGTGTATGTTTCTTCTAACAATCTTTCCATACTGCTCGGTCCTGCATTGCCGTCCCCAGATCACCAGTGTCCAATCCTGAAACCCGAGCCATGGTGCCTGGGAAAGACAATTTTCGAGAGGAAACACCCCCAGAAGGATGCCATAGAAGGATGAGACGACCTCCCCATCCGCTCGGTGGCAGTGGCCGGCAAACTGCAATCGCTTTTGTTTGAGCTTAAGAGATAGTGGTCTCAGTTCTCCGTAAATTGGGTTAAGCATTGCATGGGATTTCCAACTGATCTTCTGGATTTTCTAAGTTAATTTGTATATGTTCCATCCAGACGTCTTTCAAGACGGTTTCTGATCCATACATTAGAACTGGTTCAATCAGTATTCGAAGGTTTGGACTTTTGGGGAGGATGGGAGGTTCAAACGCCAAATCTTGAAGTTTGTTACGCGCATTCCATGCAAGAGCTTTACGGACGTTGAAGTCTTTGAGAATCTATTATGATAGCCAAGATATTTGAAGTCTTCAATTCTTTTGATGGATGTATTATTGAGAGGCTTCAACTCTGATGGATCAAGAGGGGGTTGTGATATATCCTGTCTTATAACTATGGTTGTTGGTGAATTTTTGTCATTAGTCAATTGTATCTTTCGTACAACGAGGGCATACAGTTGGTGTTCATCTCCCCCCTTCCTTTGACAGTGGAAGTTTTTGGTTTTTACTATCAAGAAACAATTTCTACGCTTTCAGCTGTCTTCTACATAGGCTAGTCGAAAACAAGTAGAAACCTGATCGTTAGAACTTTACTCGGTATTTTTGTTGCCGATTTAAATTCTATTATCTCAATCTTTTCAATTTTCATTACTGAATTCTTAAGTGGTGCAAATTTGTTTTAATCAGACAAAAATGAATGGAATTTGAATGACACCGTTGTCATTATAGCCAAACACGTTTTTCAAGACAAAAAAAAGGCAAATATACACTATTTTAAGGTAGCGAAAAATAACTTCAGCTTGTGGTTAGAAAAAAAAAAAAAAAACATTCATTCACGCAGAATAATATCGCTACTTAAACAGGGTAATTTTCATACAATAGTTCAATTTATTGAATTCTCTTGAAATCAGGTTATTGTAGTTAAAATATTTGAATAAAAGATGATAGCCTTTTTCAGTTAATTTACAGCAATAATGGAGGCCCGATGTGTGTGTGTGTGGGGGGGGGATAGCGGCTCGGATTGGGGAATCGGAGAGCCGATTTCGAATTCCAGTTAATTGTATTAGTTTACGTGAAGAAAGGTATGATTCTATGGACAGATTGGACAATATAGCAACCAGTATAAAATGAAAACTGAATTCAAACTACCTACTTATTTACGCAAAGGAGAAGGTAACTTAAAACAAACCCACCTTGCATTTAGTCCCAAAGAAAGGAAATGTTCCCTTCCCACCTCACTTCGAGCCGCGACAGAAAATAATGCACAAATGCTTATTACAATGGTTCGGGCAAATAAGATTTCGGACCATTCACACATGGGTGTATCCCCTATGCTACTTTAGACAACAGCAGCAATTACATTTTAATTAATTAGCTTTAATTATTACCCAATTAAAATAGTTTAAACTATGGTGATTATATGAATACTTTTCTTAACCATAAGTTGAAATTAGGACTTGTGACATACATTGATAATGCCTAGCTTATGACTTATCGTTAAAATAAAAGGAGTGAGCATAACTGAACTACTCCCAACACTTGGATTTGTCAGGTTCGCCAACATGCCGTTAGGTGGCGCTCTTAAACAGCTATACAATATGGGCACTCTTTGTTGCTTTTTCTTTTCTAGCAAAAAAGAACAGCGGTAAAGGAGCACCAGCACGAGACCGGGTATGAGTTCCGGGTATGAGAATAGCTTTCCCTTGAGTGACTGAGCTCCGTGTGACACATATGATTCCCAATTGCTAAATTTCAATGTCTTTCCAGCTATATTTATATGCGTAATAGTGCATTTTGTTTGTTATTCAGTTTATAGTTATTTAAAAATAACGACGATATAGCTTTGTTGAAATTTATCCCACTAACAATAACAACCCATCATTTACATGTGTAAATTTTGCTTCTGGTTAAAGAACAGTACCGGAAAAAGAAAAAAAAATTTTTTTCTCTTCCATATCATCAAGACTCAGTTTTGAAGTAAAGTGGATTTGCCTACAAGTAACAAAATCTATTCAGGTCTTACAGGTCCATTTTAAACAATGGACTATTTCGGTCATTGAAAAAAAAATATTTATGTTAGACACTTGTGTAGGAACGGAAAATTTTTTTGTGAGATTAGTCTGCTACAGAACCTCTCTTAACTCTCACTACGTGGCGTGATAAACAGTATGTAAAAAAAAAAAAAAAACGAAAACATCCACAGGATGCCGTCGCAATAACGTTTCTCCCTTGGAGAGAGGGACAGTTACATGATGGACCGAACCATATGACAAACACGTATAGAATGATTTCTGCTTTGTGGTAAATTGTGTTCAGTATATAAATACATGTGGAAAGTCATTTGGAGTTTTTTCAATGGAAGTCAGTTACTATGGACATTACAGTTCCACACAGATTAAAATTAGGGAACAAAATATTGTAATTCACTCAACCAATTTCAAATTTTGTGGGTAATTTTTAGTAATGATGATCAAGTGATTATGATCAGTATCTGTCTATATTTCTGAGATGAGGTATTATGTACACTACTTACATTATTCGGACTACTGTCCTCATCTTTGTTATATTTATAACGTTTCGGCCGTTGTACGCTCCGGCCTCCTTCAGGTGGTTGGAATGACAGGACCCAAAGTGTGCGAGTTCAATACCTGGTTAAGGCAGTGGAGAACTTGGAGAGGGGAATTAACAGGACATCCATTAGACATGGCACGTGGAACTAGATCAGTCTACCCCAGCGACCGAAATAAAGGGTTCAGTTCGACATTCCAACCACCTGAAGAAGGCCGACACGTACAACGGCCGAAACGTTGTAATAAATATGGCGACAAAGATGAGGACAATAGTCCGAATAATGTATTCATTAAATTCTATGGAAAATAACCTATCATCTAAATCTTCATAAATTCTCATCTGGCATTTAAAAGAAAACACCAACAGTAAAATGGAAATTAATAAAAAAAAAAAAAAAAAAAGAAATTAAAAAAAAACAACTTGTAGATCTTTAAGTGACCCATGTCCTTTGTACATACATAAAAAGTTAAATATTAAGTTTCTGAAAAATAAAAATTTATTAAATCAAAGAAATGGAGATATTTTTTGTAGACATTTTTTCCTTAATACCTAATTTTATAAAATGAAACTAACATTTATATTTGATCATAAATAAAATAGTTTATGAATACCTAATTAAATTCTAATATATTAATTTTAACATTATCATTTATGTACTCAATTAGTAGAATAAATATATTTTAAGCCGGTACGAATAAAAATATATCAAAAATGTGACCAAATAATATTTGAATGCCCAGTTTGAAAAAAAAAGTAAATGAAATTAATAAAAATAAAAATGCGAAATGTATTGCTATTGAAACCCAGACGATGTGTTGGAACAGACACTACCACAAATTTCGACTTAAAAAAAAAAAAAAAATAAAATAAATAAAAAAGGAAGTTTGTGTCAATAGACAGATAGCAACAATACATTAGATACCGGAGTTTTCTAAATAAGAAAAATCTTAACACTCCTAAACTGAAAGATTGAATTTTCCTTAACCCAAATATCTCAAAATATAAAATTTGTCTGGACTTGTAAATTAAGTAAATCGATTTCTAAAAAGTTATTCTTAGCATCGCTTGATAACGAAACGGAACTTTGTATTTTACATTTAATTTTTATGATTGAAGTTTCAGTTTTGAAACATGGGCAAACATTAGCAGCAACTTTGTGCCGCCTCAAATTTTTGAGGCTCTGAGGAAGTCCTTCCAGCAAAGGTCAATTTTGTTGGAGAGGATTGGAAGGTTATGAACTTCTGAAACGAGCGCCAGGTCCAACGATATTTCTTTGAAGGTTTTTCTTTTTCGAGCCTAAAAAGGTTCTCACTTCTAACACCTTTCTTTGTTGAATGTAGACAATTTAATCTTTCCAATAATGTTGTGTCAAGATAGGTCCTTTGGAATACTAATTATTGGGGATATAAAAGCATAGTTGTAATTTGCACTCCACTTTGGAAGGCTGGGCAGATGGTTGTTATATGGCCCCTGCTAACCTTAATGGACAAGCGTTTCCCATGTGTGACTTCTTCAAACAACTGAAGCACAACCGCAACTCTACATCTCGTTATTCGATCCTCATTCTTCTCACCTCACTGTTGAAATTCTTAAAAGAATGAAGTCCGTCATTTTCTACTCTAACTCTGGGAGTTGCTTGAGGTATTTTTTTGCCGGGTGTGTGTCCAGCTTTCTTACAATCAGGAACCGTTTTATAATTTCTGTTTCAAAATTGTGACAAGGCCGGGTATGTGTTGCCAGTGATCAACCCACTCTTTACCTCTGCAGGTAATTTTGAGAATACTACCTGCGATATAATAACAGCTCCGGCTGACGTATCATCATATAAATTACAATTATATGAGAACCTCAGTTCCCACATATCTGCTTGGGTTCTTAATTTAAAAAATCTTAACCCCATTAGATCCTTTGGACTTTCAAGTTGAAAGTCTAGTATATTCTGAATTATTCCCTTATTTCTTCCTCGTCCAGATATTGTTCTTTTAACTGAATAGCAATGGGGTAGCTATTGCCGGTGACCGAAAGGTGGTCTACTCTACCAGTTGTAGGGCTCTGCCCTCTAAGAAACATTTTCCCCACGGCAGTTGGAATTGATGCTGCAGTTTTTAAACTTTGTGAAGAAGTCCTTGAAGCTTCTCTTTCCAGTGAGGTCATTTCCACTAAAATGAAGCCCTCAACTTCAGCTTAAATGGTTCCACTGAAAAAGAATGGGTTACGGGAGGAACATCAAACTATTCAGGTTCTGGTGTAGCATTCGCATTAACTTGTCAGCCCTGAAATGTTGGGCTTCTGAAGAGATACCAGGAGCTTCTGCCTTTTAAGCTGTCTTCAAAACCTCCAGACGTTCATGTATCTTTTTTTTAAATTTAAAAGGAGGTTCTGCTTCCTCGTTGGCCGCGAATTGTTCTTCAATATTACAGGATACTCCTTCCAGCTTCTCCAACCACCCCTATATTTCACTTTCGAAAGAGGCTAATATAGACTTCGAACACTTCTACTTCCAGGCCTTGTAAAGTGGTATTTATTCTTTTAGAAGAAAGGGCCGTCTGCCACCCCTCACCGGCCCAATTCCTGTTGACTTACAATGCCCTTCATTTAATATAAAAATGGCTATACAGAAGTAGCAAAAACGAATTTCCGTTCTTTGTTGCAAGGTGTCAGGATTTCAAGCCAGACTGGGGAAAAGGAAGGTAGAAAAACTATAATGGCAACAATTAACATTTGAAGCGAAACTCGGCGAAGAAAGAAGTGACAACGAATTTTCACTTCTTAACGGTGTATTCTCGTGGTCGCAATCATTCGTTTAAGAATTGCAACACGAAATCTATGTTGCCTACAAGTAATTCATATTGTAGAAATAAGGTTGAAGAAAAAAAGAGAAAGAAAACAAGAAAAAAAGAGAAAGAAAACAAAAAAAAAGAAAACAAAGAAAAAAACAAAAAAAAAAGAAAAGAAAAAAGAAAACAAAAAAAAAGAGAAAGAAAACAACAAAAAAGAGAAAGAAAGAAAACAAGAAAAAAACAAAAAGAAAACAAAAAAAAAAAAAAGAAAAAAAAAAAAAAAGAAAAAGAAAACAAAAAGAGAAAGAAAAAACAACAAAAAGAGAAAGAAAAAACAAGAAAAAAAAAAAAAGAAAAAAAAAGAAAGAAAAAAAGAGAAAAAAAAAGAGAAAAAAAAAAAGAAAAAAAGAGAAAGAAAAACAAGAAAAAAAGAGAAAGAAAAAAAGAAAAAAAGAGAAAGAAAAAAAGAAAAAAAGAGAAAGAAAAAAAAAAAAAAAGAGAAAGAAAAAAAGAAAAAAGAGAAAGAAAAAAAAAAGAGAAAGAAAAAAAAAAAAGAGAAAGAAAAAAGAAAAAGAGAAAAAGAAAAAAGAGAAAGAAAAAAGAAAAGAGAAAGAAAAAAAAAGAAAAAGAAAAAAAAAAAAAAAAAAAAAAAAAAGAAAACAAAAAAAGAGAAAGAAACAAAAAAAAAAAGAAAAACAAAAAAAAGAGAAAGAAAACAAGAAAAAAAAAAAAAAAAGAAAGAAAAAAAAAAGGAGAAAGAAAAAAAGAAAAAGAAAAAAACAAAAAAAGAGAAAGAAAAAAAGGAAAAAAAAGAGAAAGAAAAACAAAAAAAAAAAAGAGAAAGAAAACAAAAAAAAGAAAGAAAAAAGAAAAAAAAAAAGAAAAAGAAAAAGAAAAAAGAGAAAGAAAAAAGAAAAAAAGAGAAAGAAAAAAGAAAAAGAAAAAAATTAAAAAAGAAAAAAAGAAAAAAAAGAAAAAGATTAACTGTTTCAGACAGAGACACACACAGACAGAGACAATTATCAAGCCACGAGTCTTGACTATTGGGTCTAGCATGAAACAGACTGTCGCCTCTAAGTGCTGACTTCTATGTTCACTTTTATATTTACACACGCTCTATCTCCGATATTGAGCACTCTCTCCCTTAAATATATCACCCCTTAAGACTATATATATTATTTCTGTCCAGATACTGAATCACTGACAAAAATAAATTTTTTTTTTTTGAAAGATTAAAATATCGTCTTTAAATAGACGTCTGCTCAGGTGCATGAGAAAACGTAGAAGAATTAAAATATCAAAGTTTTATTTTTAAACAATATACAGAAAGCGTTAAAAATAGATATCGTTTATTCTATATTTGTCAGACTGATTTTTGGAAACCTATTTCTATATGAATTTATGAGTCATGCCTTGCCTGTTTTCTGATGTCACATAAACACCACTTTTATTTGTTCTCTTATCCGCGAGTGACTTACATT
Organism: Acanthosepion pharaonis; assembly: GCA_903632075.3. Classification (NCBI taxonomy): domain Eukaryota; kingdom Metazoa; phylum Mollusca; class Cephalopoda; order Sepiida; family Sepiidae; genus Acanthosepion; species Acanthosepion pharaonis. The sequence goes on from CAHIKZ030005500.1 coordinate 12,167, forward strand.
CGTGCGGTTCCACCCTTTTATTACGTCAACGCTTACGGGACACAGAAAGCAAGTGCTGCCCTCCCAGTTTATGGTCACATTTTGCTAAATATGAACAGTGCATGAATAGGAAAAATATTTTTAAATATAAACTAAAACAGTTCCAGTTCCGAACTTAATAAAATTGCATTAATTTAGGTACCTCCATGAGAACTAGTAAAATCAATTTTCAGCACTTTTTTTTATAACAGACATTAATTTTTGAAAACCTTTCAAATATAAAAATTATCGGATGAAACTAGTCACAGATGATGGAAATTGTGTTTTTTAAAGTCATGGAAAAAATTTTATATTTTATTACCACCCCCTAACTAATTTTTATGAAAACTCTAAAAATTCAGTCGCATTCAGTTTAGTGATTATATTAGTTAAAAGCACAAGGCTTTGAGGAAAGCAAATCATGTAAAAAATTTTTAATAGGAACGCCACCCTCTGAAAATCAGCTCTGAAGAGTAACATACAAAACACAATAAAACAAAGATATTTAATTTTAAATGCTTTTATTTGATTTACTCGTTTTTATGAACATATACAATCTTTTCTGAAATCAAAATAATTTTCGATGAAAAATGAATTTTTAGTAATTATGTTATTTCTTTAATTATAATTAAGTTTTTAAATTATAAAATTAGTTAAAAGCCGCATTCAGTAATGTAAATGTCCATATGAGAGAGATATTTTTAGCGCGTTGTAAATTGTATCGTTTTGACTAATCAAAAGACTCAGTAATTAAGAAATGTAATTTTGTGTTTATAATCGGGCTGTAATTATAAAGTACGGAAAACTAACCAGAATACAATTAAGTTGCGTTATTTGAGTTAAGCATTGTTCTCCGCTGTTAAGGCCTTTACTTTTGCGAAACACGTGGAGAAAATTTGATTTTTCAATTTCAACTGAGAAGGGTACCTACAAGTATCACTATCATACTATGAAACTTACCACCCCTCTTGATGAACTTGTCTACAAACAAAGACGTTAAATAGTGGCATGTCAAAAGACAGAGTCGGAGAAGTCCTTGGCTGAGTTATAGACTACTCAGGTGATTTCTGTACCTACTTACCAACCGAATAAACCCCTTTTTATTGTTACGTGTTATTTGGCGTTTGTCTTTATCAACCCCAAATCAACATCATAATTCAAGATAATGTATGTTGTTCAACACTGGATTTTGATTTTTCGAGAGGTGGGAGTTGTAGATATGTAAAAGGTTGATTTGTGTACAATCCTTTACAAACTTAATTTAGAATTTCAATTAAGAGGTCGTGATGCGATAAGAATGTATTTTTATGTTCATATTTATCTTCGAAATGCTATTTAGATGGAAAATAAAGTTTACACCTGGTAGCCCTCCTCCTAGTTTACAAGAAATAAAAAGTTGCGTCACAAAGAAAAAAATCAGAACGGTTTTGTTAATCATATAATAAAGTCTCAACAAATTCGTAATAAGCATGACTAAACAGTATTTTCTTTTCTTTGATGTTAATACAGAAAGTGATTACGCTCAGCGCGAAAAGTACGTTACTTATGGTTTTTTTTCCAGCTCTTTTCTAAGCCTATAATATTTTATGAAATTTTCATAAGTTTTGATAGAAAATATTTCTGACAAAACACTAAACATCTTCGTTTTACAGAAAAGACTTATAGTTAAATATTTTTAGTGGAAAAAACAAAGAAAAAGGCAAGAGCAAAGAATATATATTTAAGGTTATCAAAAACGTTCAGATTGAGGAGACAATTGAAATACTGAAATTTTTACTAATGAAATGAACTGCTTCCGGTAAGTGAAATATTTCCACGACATATTTAAAATTAGAACAAAATATACATCACCTGTTTATTAAGGAGGGAAAAATCAGAGTGCGGAAATACTATGACCATAGTCTTCCAGGATTTTTCTTCATAATCTGTCGGGTCAAAGAAAAAGTATTCATCCAATCAGCTCCATTGTACTATAAGAGGGAGTATCTGAGGTGGTGGGGGTGTTGCAAAGGAGTAAATCGAGAGAACCTGTCGCTACCGAATGTAACACAGGGTCGAGGTTTAAAGTACATTGGAAAAAATGCTCAAGCTCCTTTGACACGTCGACTTTTAGGGACGCCTGAAGTGCTCGGGGTAAATACCTCAATCTCCTGCTGCGCGAATAGGCTTACATATGTGCACTAAAAGCGGGTAGTTGGTTAAACGCTGTTTATAAAATGAAGAGCAAAGTTAAGAATTTGGTAAAGACATGCCATTCTTAAGTGAAGGTTGGGTAGGTAGCGTTCATTTTTAGCGAAATATTTGTAGATGTCGCTTTTCAGTTAATAATTACTGATACTTATTGTATATGAAAACACACAATTTTGGCGCAAGGCCTGAAGTGAGGAATTGTTTGAGGCTGGTCTTCACTTACTATCTTATACCTAGCTAATCAGATTCATGACCAGTCACTCGTTACAATTTGCACATTCACCACAAGAACTCATCCGTCATCAATCAATCCTGCACGAACCGTAATATCGCATATTCTCAGGGCGACCTGCAAAATGCACCCCGTGACATAAAAATTTGACAATTATAAAAAATTTAATCATAAAAATCTGATGATTTACAATGAGGTGGTGGGGTATGAACCCAAAAACAAAACTAAAATATCAAAACAAAAAATATCAATCCGTCCAAACAAGATAAAGATAACTATGTTTGTTAGTAAACGATCAGACATTATAACCGTCCAGGGTCCCTCCTCGAACCCCGACAAAAAGAAAGAAGGGCCGCTTATCGACATTTGTGTTTCAAATGTTGATGTTAAGAAT
>CAHIKZ030005500.1:22500-75000 GCA_903632075.3 Acanthosepion pharaonis
ACTCTACAGAACCATCCTAGGCATCTTCTACGTAAACCACATAAAAAAATGACACATTGCGAAGCACCATCAGAAACAGACACATTGGATCTCTATCTATAAAAGGCATGATGTGTGTGTGTGTGTGGGGGGGTGTAAAGAATGCACGGACGCAATTTTCGACGGATTTGCACCAAAATTTACATGCACATGCTCCAAGTTAGCCGGAAGGCCAAGACCGACTTTAAATTTCCCAACTCCCGTCGATAGTGGAAATAATCGATTTTTTCATGCTTCTACGGCAGTTTTCATGTAGTTTGCAGCCATTTTGCACTGGCCAGAGTGAGGGCCAATAGCTGGCTGCCACGAATAGGCAGGAAGATTCTATTGGCCAGCGTGAGAGCCAACAGTTGACTGACATGAATGTTAACTAGCAAGCTCGCATGCAAATAAATCGATAGCTGCATTCGTCACAAGTGGGAAAAATTTAAATCTGCATGTCCCTTTACTCCAATTGGCTCATTCGCTTGCTTAAACTTAACGTTGATTCTGATTCCGCAGAACTGGGTTGGGTGTGAAAAAGTATTTGTTGTTAGCATTTTTTTTTCATTCGGTTTTTCCAGTTAAGAGTCCTTTTTTAAAGCTGATCGTTTTGTTTTCATTTTGTTTAGTTCTTTTTTCGTAACAGATTTAATGTTTAGTATAGAGCTTAGAAGAAAATTCGCAGTGTGTGATAGGCAAGAAGTAAGGCCTGAAGCAACATCAGCACGGCGAAGGGCTCTCCTTTAAAGGCAAGGAAGGGCAAAAATAGTTTAAGTCAAGTGATAGCGATTGCTGTATGAGTCGTACGATTTTTGAATCAAGCACGGGCAACGCCGGGTCATGCTGCTAGTGACCTTATAAACACCGTCAAAAACAGATATCTAAAATAGTGTGAACACGCCATACGAGCCAATATCACCTTTGGCAAAAGAAGAGGCTGACAGAGGTAAAACATAGGCTGACAACGTTCAATGAGTGGACGGGAAATCATTCAAAGCGGCTTAGACATTGGCACGCAACCGAGACATTTGGACGGTGCTATCGTGGAAGAAATCGCAAAACTTTTGGTATGCTTATAATTTTAAAATCAAAATATTAATCTACGCCCAGGCCTGTTCCCTATTTCACCTTTCTTAACAGAATTACTACTCTCCCAAACAAACGTACACAACAGTATCAAGAAATCAAAAGAAAATGGTTGAATCCGTCAACAACAATAAAAACAATACTTTCACACGCGATAGTAATTGACGCAATTTTCAGTTAACAGTATGAAAATAGCGTTCTCCAAATTCTTCCAGTTGCTAAGGACATTTGGTTTTGTTATTATTACTTACTTTGTTTAATAAATTCATTTCGTTTTTGGCTTGAAAATGTTCATATTGGACGAAACACATCGTCTACCATTACAGTTTTCCTATTGTCTTTTACATTTAGAAACATTGCCTTTTTCTACAGGTTAACTCTGAGAATTTTTTTATATATATATATATATATATATATATATATATATATATATATATATATATATATATATACGATGCGATGGGTAAATTGTTTCCATTTTATATTTTTAATTTCGCGCAAGCGCTTTCTATGTTTCTGATTTTATCGACTGTACACTATAATAGGGTCAGTTGGACACAGGCAATGCGAAAAAAGCCTTTTTGATAGTTGTCTTTTAAATTGTATTATATCTATCTATCTATCTATCTATATATATATATATATATATATATATATATATATATATATATATATATTAAGCATTACGCCCCAAGCAGGGGGGGGAAGCTACTAGGAGGCAGAGGGTTGCAAAAGATTTGGAGCGAGAGCAGATAGGAGTGATAGAAGAAAGGGTGAGGAGAAGGGTAGTGGATAGATTAAGGCAACTGGAGAAGTCGATTGACATTACATTTGAATAGTTGGAGATTATAGCTCTCAGGGAAACAGTAATAGGGAAGGGTGTTCCACAGGCGAGAGGTGCGAGATATGAAGCCTATTGGAGTAGAAGAGACGGCTACATTTAAAAGTTTCTACAGTGAAAGTGTGAGAGCGGGATGCCAGCCTCGTAGGGCGCTTGAATTCATAAAGTCTGGGAACCGGTGAAAGCAGCTCATAGGAGCAATTACCATGAAAGTATTTGTGAAAAAGACAGAGAGAGGCGACGGCGCGTCTGTGAGAGAGTAATTGTAGACGAGATGGCAGATCAGGGCCAATTATATTACATATCCGCCTCTAATGCGAATGTTAGTATGTCACCGTGTTGCACTTTTTCAATTTTATTCCTAGAGGCTGCAGCCCAACATATTATACCATTTTGGAATCAGATCAACACCCTGAGCAAATTAAGAAAATCCCAGGCCGGATCCGGACTCGCAATCTTGAAATTTTGGATTTCCAAGTTTTCATTACTGCGATTATTTTCGACAATTTATTAGTAGTACGCTTAAATTCATAATTTATGAGTAGTACACTGAAATTCATGATTTTATGTTTGATAAATAAGCTATTCGACTCTTCTGTTGATGTAGAAATATATTATCTTGGTTATTTTATTTTAAAATTATCTTTATTTTGAAGTTGAAAAAACTATATGCTAAAGTGTTTATATAAGGAATATCGTGTTAAAGGAACATTCAAATTACTTTGAAAGTTATATTTTTCTTAAATATTCATAAATATTAAAAATTAGTATTTTTTTAAATGAATTAATTCACTTCATGCAAGACGATAATGCACGAAGACGCCGCAAGTGGGTCTGGGAGTGAAAGAGAATGAAAATACTTTAGAAGGAACCCTAATTTCAATCATAAACAGGAAACAAGAGATAGACCTCTCTTCTTGTTAAAAAATCCCGAGGAGGAGTGTGAACCGGATGATAGACGAATCTATCTACTCTTATTGTGAAAAAAATACATAGCAAATAAAATTTCAGAATTTAGGCGGATACGTTAGAAATATAGAGTTGAAATAGACTTTAGAAGAAACCGGAAACCCATTCCTGAACAGGAAACAAGGGAGTGAACTCTATTCTTGTTAAAAAATCCCGGGGAGGAGTGTAAACCGGACTATAGTCGAATCTATCTACTCATATTGAGAAAAAATACATAGTAAATAAAATTTCAAATTTTAGGCGAAGACGTTAGAAGTATAGAGTTGAAGTAGACTTTAGAAGGAAACCTAGTCCAAAACAAGAAACAATGGATAAACCTCTAATACTGTTCAAAGAGAGGAGTGTGAACCGAGCGATATGCGAACCTACAGCAAGATAATTCTCGAATCTGACAAATGCAGAATCCAACAAAACCTGGGTAAATCGTACAATCAAGAATTTCAAAGGACGGGGACAATAGGCCGCATTTAAATCAGTCAGTTAAGGGTCATACGTGATACACTTTTGGATGATCATGTCTCTTTCGATCTATGTCTGACTAAGCAGAAGATTTTCCCTCAGAAGGTTGGCATTTCTTTCTGCGATAGACCGATTGTCAGCCAAGGCTATAGAACCCAGTCTGTCCTGCTATTTAACTCATAGTTGAAGGGAGAAGAGCTGGATTCATACCTTTCCTAAGGATATTTGTGCGTAAATGAATGTTACGAACTCGACTGGAATTCGAACTCGGCTCTCCTACTTCTTACTCCAAGCCGATATAGTAAATAGTGAAAATTAACTTTATTGATATCAACTAAGCTTAATCTCACACAAAGTCTAAAGATGATGCATGTAGATAGAAAAATTATGTTATACTTCTCTTTTAAGTTAGACTGTTTTTAAAATCAACATTTAAATTATAATTTTTGTGGGATGGGATTCCGACGTGAACCACCGACATTAGCGAAAAATACGTGTATTAAGACATAATTAACTACATTGGTTAAAAAGGATAGAAACAGTGCCGATGGTTTTAGCCAGAAAAAAAATAGTTTGCTCCAGTGTTGCCAAAATAAAAATGCTATTAATCTATAGCATAATGACCCCACCTGCTCTTTGTTAAATTTAGAGCACAGAAAAATGGTACATTATAGCAAGAGTTTTGTTGGCGCATCACTATTAATATTAAAATACTCTCATTTGGAAAATACAGCAAATGTCTGTCTATCTTTATGTTGAAGTTCGTCATATGCTCTGGCTGATATGAAAAGATTCAAATTGGAATACAACGGTAGGTTTGTCTGCTTAGTTTCATTTAGTTATTTATTATTTAATTCTTTGGAGTCAGATTATCCTGCAAGCTTACCCAGAACTAACACACCGTTACTTCTCTTTCAAGATTGTTAATCGTAACGAAAACCTTACAAAAGAATATTTTTGGTGTCTAGTAACACTCAAAATTATTTCTATATAAATTAAGTAAATTGCCTTTACGCTTTTCCGGCGAACGAAAGGTTTCATAGTATCGATTTTCTTTTCGAGAGCGGGGAAAGCCTATTTTTTCTAGTATGTCTTACTTAGTGAATACGAAACTAAAACCTTTACTTGATGAGTCAGGGTTGATACACCTAATAAACAGTGAAATTATCTCTGCAGACACGATATTATCGGAATTAATTAAAGTTAATGTGCAAATAAAATGCTCTGCCCAATATCATGTCTTATTCGACCCGTCAACTGAAATTGAGGTCGCAGATAAGAAAATCCAAATTGGCTCAGAAATCCAATTGAAATATTTGTAAAGACAAACAAAGAAAATGTTGGCGGCAAGAAAAATTGCGTAGTATTTTAAATGGATAGATTCTCTGTCTTTAAAGAAAAGCTTTCAAAATTCTGGAGTTTATGAGGATGGAAAAAATGATCTGGAATACCGGTGGTAAATACATAATTCACTGAATATAATGTAGACACTTTTGACCTTTTGCCACAATTACTGGATTTTCGAGCAATAAATCTCCAGTATAAGGTAGTCCCATTCAGAGCTGGTGCGTACTACTAATGAAACCCCTGACTGGTGTTTGTGGGGGATCCTGATTGGAGGCCCCGGGCAAGTGCTTTGTGAACCTCGCTATCTTATCAGCATTTGCCATTTTCTACCTAAATTTATATACGTTACAAATTAAACTAAGCACAAATGACTATGAAAGGATGAAAAGATTTTGCGGATTTTAACGTCATTCTGGGGTATTTTGCCCCTCCAAATCCGATTTTTTTTAATCCGTAATGTTGAATGTATTTAAAGTATTCGACATTTAACAGGAAAAATCTCAAGTTGATGTCCAAATTTTCGGTAAAACGGTGTTTATTTATTTAAGACTAGCAGCATGACCCGGCATTGCCCATGCTTGATTCAAAAATCGTACGACTCATACAGCGATCGCTATCACTTGACTTAAAATATTTTTGCTCTTCCCTGCCTTTAAAGGAGTGCCCTTTGCCGTGCTGATGTTGCTACGTGCCTTACTTCTCACACTGCGAATTTTTTTCTAAGCTCTATTCTAAACATTAAATCTGTTACGAAAAAAGAACTAAACAAAATGAAAACAAAACGATCAGCTTTTAAAAAAAGACTCGTAATTGGAAAAACCGAATGGAAAAAAGAATGTTAACAACAAATACTTTTTCACACCCAACCCAGTTCTGCAGAATCAGAATCAACGTTAAGTTTAAGCAAGCGAATGAGCCAATTGGAGTAAAGTGCTATGCAGATTTAAATTTTTCCCACTTGTGACGAATGCAGCTATCGATTTTTTTTGCATGCTAGTTAACATTCATGTCAGTCAGATGTTGTCTCTCACGCTGGCCAATAGAATCTTCCTGCCTATTCGTGGCAGCCAGCTATTGGCCCTTACTCTGGCCAGTATAAAATGGCCGCAAACTACATGAAAACTGCCATAGAAGCATGAAAAATCGATTATTTCCACTCCCGATGGGAGTTGGGAAATGTAAAGTCGGTCTTGGCCTTCCGGCTAACTTGGAGCATGTGCATGTAAATTTTGGTGCAAATCCGTCGAAAATTGCGTCCGTGCATTCGTTACACACACACACACACACACACACACACATCCTAACTTTTATAGATAGAGATAGAATGACCTATTATGACATGTCTCTAATCTGTATTTAGAGACATTGTACTTATTTTCCATTTTTTAGTTAAATTGTTCACCTGTATTACATATGATCCATTACTGTACATAATTAGGTTACAGTAAAATTTGTATCTTATATGAATACAACTTTATAAAAATTGAGATTTTTTTAGTCATTTCACCCCAAGCAAGGCGGGAATGCGACTAGTGCGCAAGGGGTTACAGGGAGTGAAAGGGAAGATTGAGGAAAGGGCAAAAGATGAACAGGGTTCAAGAAGACAGAAGATGTCGATTGACGTCATGTTTAAATTTTTGGAGGTTGCAAGTAATCGGAAAGGCGTTCCACAGGTGAGAAGTGCGAGAAAAGAAACTGTTGGAGTAGAAGCGGTGGTTGCATTTAGTTATTTCAACAGTAAAAGGGTGGAACCTAAACGCCAATCTAGTAGCATGCTTAAATTCATATATTCGAACTACAAGGAAAAAAAATCGTCAGAGAAGTTGCACAGATGATGTTTGTAGAAAAGACAGAGGGAAGCCACGTCACATCGGTGAGGAAGTAACTGACGTCGAGATGCTTAGTCAGGATCGATTACATTAAATTCGGGGCTGGGGACTGTATCACAGATTTTTGTGGGAGTGCATGAGACCCTTGTACATGCCCTGGACTCATCCATTTTATGATAATAACAAGACACGTAAGCAAAATCTCTCTCTCTCTCTTTCTCTCTCTCACTATCTCTCTCTCTCTCTCTCTCTCACACACACACACACAGAGTGAACAAAAAAGAAAGAAGAAGTAAGTCTTTTTTTTTTGTCAACAAAGCAAAGTCTTGTCATCACCTGAAACATGGCAAATCATTATGGGATTATTAAAATATGTATTAAGTAAATCTTTCAGTGCGTAACAATAGGAAGTATTTTTCAATTATAATTTTCTATGAAAAGCAGGGCTTAGTCTCACAAAAAAAAAACCTGAGAGTATTGATAAATAAATCTATTGTTTTTTTAAGCTGTCTGTCACTTCATTCAGAGATTTGTTTTTCATTGTGAATGAACACTTGTCGCCTCTTGCAGAGCGACCAAGTTTTTACAGAATTAGTGTAAATCGCTACTCATTAGCATACTGTTCAAGTTCAATTGTCGAAAGAGACATTATCAGGTTTAAAATTTTAACTTTATATGACAAAGTGGAAAAGTTTTCGTGTAGTAACGCGTTTCGTCCTTTAGAACTCCATTGGTCTAACTGATGTTTACGTTCATACGACTACGCATGCGCACGAAGGAAAGTGGACGCTTTAGTGCTTTAATCGCTAGATCATTCACAGTAAATTTACCTCCAGATTCTTACAACGTTTCACCATTCTTGGCGTATCTTCTATATATACATGAGGTACTTTTCGTTTGAATAAAGCGGTATGAGGGAGTCCCGGATACATAATAATATAAAGTAATTAAAAAAAAAAAACCGTGCTTAGCAGTATCGACAAAAACTAAATTTATCTTCAGCTGAACTCGACGTTTCCATTATAATAAGGGCTCTCCTCGTCCTCCTCTCACTCTTACTACCTACAAAATTAAGAAGATGGGTACATTCCATTCACACATGAAGAACGTTGGCGCGAAAATTAAAGAATATTTAGAACTCAACTCTTTCAGACACGGGGACATAACTCTACACCTGTTAGGTTTTTTTTGTCCTTTATGATATATATATATATATATATATAAAATCTAATTACCAATTTATGTTGACATCCTCTTCTCCCTCCAGTTATGGGTAAATAGCAGGTTAGACCGGGTTCGATAGACTTGGATGGCAGCTGGTGTGCCGTAGAAAAAAATGGCAACTTACTGTGGGTAAAAAATATGCCTCGTCAGTCATGTATCGAAAGACACATGATAACCTAAGCGTGTATCACGCATGGCACAATACCAGCAATATATTTTTTGAAAAATGTTACCAGTAATACATTCTTGGAAAAACGTTACCAGCAATACATTTTTGGAAAATATTACTTGCAATTGATATTAAAAGGAAGGATATTGCTAGAAATAGTTTTTTGAAGAAAAATAATGCCAGCAGCAAAAATTTTGTTGGCATTAAATAACCAATTGATATTGATATGCCGTAAATATCAATCAATCAATCAATCAATTACGTTGACTCCGAATTATGACATCATTTGTCTTGTAACGATGGAAAAATAAATAAAAGTAAATAATTAATAACAATGAGGCCAAAATTTTACTATCTCTAAAATAGATGTATATACAGAATCGGTAAGTTGTGAAATCTTATTTTGACTAACCAATCAAAAAACCGTCCCGACCAGGATACGAACATCCAATTACAGCGAGTCAATCAGACAAAAGATCTGTTTTCAACCAGGAAATTATTTCATAGCTCGAGGACCAATTAGAAGCTAAGCGGCGATTTCTTGTTCTTTCAATCATACGTATATCAGGAGATAGTTGAATAAAACCAGAATTGGTTAATTAATTTTATCAATTCTCGGATGCTGCGGTTATCGTAACATACCTAGATCCGGAATGCGTCACCTATGTTAGGCTCAGACAGATCTGCTTAGACACACACATACATACCTACTTCGTCCATTTATACTGGCGATTAAGACTTCAACACAGCCCTAGGTTAGCACAAAAACATACATACTTCCTTCACCGATTTAAACTGGCGACTACTACGTCTGAATACATATATTCTTTCCCGTATAAACCAAGATATTTACACTGGGACTCTTGAAGCTCCAACTAATTTAGACGTAAGAGGAACAGGTCCTTTTCAGGGCGGTACAAGGGACTGACCATTCTTCCAGCATATCTAGAGAGAGAGAGCGTATAAGGCTCTGAATATTTTATAGTGTACTTTTTACGACCATGCGATATATATATATATATATATATATATATATATATATATATATATATATATATATATATACTGATAACTGAACTTAAAAATTACGGTAAGCACTAAATTAAAAAAAGTTAACTTCCTTGATATAACATTAGATTTAATGAAAAATGTATACATACCTTATAAAAACCCAATACCAATCCTTTATACACCCTAAATCAAATCATCCTCCATCTATAATTAAGCATATACCTTTATCTATCGAAAAAAGAATAAGTATAAATTCAGCAAATGAGAAGATTTTCTATGAACATATTAATTTCTATAATAAAGCTCGAAAAGATAGTGGCTACAAAAGCCCAAAACTAACTTATATAAAGAAGGAAAATGGAAAGCATAGAAAAAACAGAAGTAGAAAAATAATTTGTTATACACCCCCATACAACCAAGTCATGAGTTCAAAAAGAGGTTCAATCAACATCAAACTTCATTCCGGATAAATAAATACAGAAATCAGACATCCCTTACAAAATATTTCTGGCACTTAAAAGAATCAAATAAAACACCTACAGTAAAATGGAAATTAATAAGAAAAGCTAGAATATGTAAGTCATTAAATGACCCATATCCTTTGTGCATACATGAGAAACTATATATTACTAAGTTTATAAAAATAAAAATTTACTGAATCAAAGAAATGAAATAGCTATTCTTTGCCGGCATTGTCAAAAATTTTCCTTAAATAATATTTAAAAAAAAAAAATGGGAGCTGGTAATATACATACTTATAATTTATATGAAAAAATAATTTTAAATAATTTAAGTAACTCTATTACATTTATTTGATTTAAAAAGAAATATAGTATATTAGTAATTAAGAGTAAAAAATATTTTAAAATTGTAGTTAAATATAACGTATTCTAACCCAAACACCCCTTTAAGAAAGAATCTTTAAGCATACAAGTACGAAAAAAAATGCCGGAAAACATTTTGTCGTTAATAATAAAAAAAACCCAGTCGGCATGCATTTAACGGATGTCAGAATTCGTTGAAAAATACACCCCTCCCCTCCCTAAACCTAACCTCTTTTTCGAACGTAACTCATAATTGATACAACAATAGTTAATAAAAATGAACACGCTACCTCTCCTGTCTGAATGAATGGATTTCTCTGTATTCTTGGAAACAGGAAATTATGAATTTATATGTGCGTTTAAAACTCAGTAAATTTAAAAAATAAGTTATTCCAAAATTCGCTTGAAGATGAAACAGAACTAATGCCTTTAATTTAATTATATAATTAAATTTGAAGTTTTCAGCTTCAGTTTTTGAAACATGGTTATTACTCTGTAGCGAAGAAACTATATTTTAATTCAATTAATTTATAATATTTATGCTTTAAATTTACATTCTATATATATATATATATATATATATATATATATATATATATATATATATATATATATATATATAAATTCCCAAGAGGATAGAATCCAGGTAGAACTCAATGTCCAGGACAGAGTAAGAATATAATATAAAAGCCTCAAACGCAAATATTCCATGGTTATAATTTATTACATTGGAATCGTAATCACGATCCAATTCATCAGATAAAAATTCGAATTTCTGAATTTGTAGGTCTGATGAATTGGATCGTGATTACATTTCCAATGTAATAAATTATAACCATGGAATATTAGTGGTTGAGCTATATATATATATATATTGTTGAAACTTGACTAATGCATGGAATAATAATACAACACAAAATGTACTTAGAAAAAAATGTATTGAAACAAGAAAGGTACACAATATTTATATATAGTCTTTTGTATATTCTTGGGAAGACCGTTCCTGGAGAATGTGTTGACTTAGTCGCAGTCGGGCAGAGTCTCTGGGTTGAATCTCTTGATTCCTTCCTCCGTCTTCCCAACCATATTTATATGGTCGGTACTCCACTATGCAAATTAGGTGGATCCTACTACAACATATATATATATTGTACATATACCATATATGGGCGCGTGGCCGAGTGGTTAAAACGTTCGCTCTCTGACCATCCTTCCTGGTGTTCCCAGCGTGAAAACCATACCACGGGTTGACCCAAACCCTCCTGAGAGAAATTGGGGGCCATTGAAGCTACAAGGGCTTGAGCTTTATTCAAATTGTTGATCACGCTTGATAACACGCTCTCCCTCAGAAACTGTAATCAAAGTCTGCTCATCATAGTTGCAGTATAAACAACAGGTGGGCTCTGGGTGTTGAGCAAACGGATGTTGAGCGAGCGTCTGCAATAGGTTCTGGCTAACCGTCCTATTAGACGGGTATCCTCGTATACGAGTGGCCAGCTATTTATATATATATATATATATATACATTAAGACATTTTTATGTTTATACATTCTTTTTGTAGATACAAATATTTAAGTTAATGCTTTGTTTTATATTAAACAGTATTAAACAACGTTTACCGGCCTGAATGTCCGAGAAGTTTTCATAGAAAATATTCGTCTTATATGGAACCGTCATACAGCCTGACGTGCCTTTAACCGATTTGGCCACAGAGGAGCGTTCGGTTAGCCAGGTCGAATTTACTTCCTTTAAACTTCAATCTTCCATGAATCTCTCACGTACATTCATATCTGCTCAAAGCGTATCCAAATGTAAAAAAAATGACGTCACACATTATGAAATGGACAAAGTCCGACAATTATTTTAAGACATTTTTATGTTTATACATTCTTTTTATAGATACAAATATTTGAGTAAATGTTCTGTTTTATAATAAACAGTATGTAACAACATTTACCGGCCTGAATGTCCGAGAAATTTTCATAGAAAATATTCGTCCTCCGAAAATTTCTCGGACATTCAGGCCGGTAAATGTTGTTTAATACTGTTTATTATAAAACAGATCATTTACTTAGATATTTGTATCTATAAAAAGAATGTATAAACATAAAAATGTCTTAAAATAATTGTCGGACTTCGTCCATTTCATAATATATATATATATATTTTTTAACATACAACGTGTGTTAGCACGTGCAATACCCTGTCTTCATCAGCCGCCGACCAGGGGTGATATCACGGTTTCGGTGGCTATGGCTGGACCGCCACCTCTGGCGCCACCAGCAGCGTTTGCCACCAGGCAGGGTATGAAGATAAGCTAAATAATCGTTCCTTCAAGTAAATTCTATCTGCAATGAAAATTTCTTGAAAGCGTTTGCTGTTATTGACGCGCTTGTAAAAGTCGTTATAGACAACCACGCAAATATCTCACTTGCGCATGTTAGGTCGTGATGTTGTGCGCATTCTATTTGCTTGTTTTGATCTCGACCAAATCCAACTTGACGCGTGTTGAACAGTTTTTTGAAGGCGATGCGAAACGCTTTTCAACCAACGGCCAGTGATGCCTATTTTTGAAAGGAAGGAAATGACCGAATGTCCCAGGAACCCACGACACCCAATCTCAATAGGCATCACGTGACACGTCCAACCATTTTCCATACACTCGGCACGCGGTTTTTCTTTAGTTCGTGCGCCTCCACCCTGTTCTCTTCCCAAGGGACTGTTAGTTCTATCAGGAAGACAGTCTTTTTAGAGTCGGACCACAACACAATGTCGGGACGCTTGTCTGTCTGTGCGATGTGTATTGGAAATTTTAAGGATATCATTAGATCCACTAAAACCTTCCAATCACTGGCACCACTCAGCAGCTTTATATTGGGGGATGTTTGTTTTTTCTTTGCAGGGCATTCCCCTTCCTTATGGAATTCAATCTTAGTTTCCTTGGATGCCACAAGCTGTTGATTTGCTGCCTCACATTGTGTTCTTATTAGATCCCTTATCACCTCTAATACCTTGTTGTGACACCACGTGTACATATGGAGCGAATGTGGACAAGCAGAAAGCACATGACGCAAGGTACCTCGGTCTTTTCGACACGAAAAACAGAGATCTCTATCTGTGTATCCCCACATTTTCAGGTTTGTTTCATAACTCTCAACTCTCCATGCATTTTCTTTCAATCATTACACAAAGCCATATAGATCTATGTATGAAAGGAAGTTGTTACAAGATGACCTCCAACATCAACTATAGTCTCAACTATTTATTACCATGAAATATATATGCACCTGCAACGTTCAGAAAATAAATTACTTTTACTGTACGTCAGTTGTTTATCAACAAGTGAAACACATTATCATAACAATACCTTTTAACTATAGTTGAACACTTTTTTACGCTCAAGACAAAGATAGCTCGATAAGCTCCATATATTCTTTAAAAGAATAACCTTTCACTTACACACGGCTAGTCCTTCAACGATGATAGAAGTGGCTTTACAATGCAATGAAAATTCAAAACACGAAGCCACAAATATCTGATTAAATTAATCTTCGTGTTTCCAGCATATATGCATATTATTTGCAGATTATTTCGCATGGTTCAATTTGTCGTAAACAGGACACTATAAAATATTCAGAGCATTATACAATCCATCGCTAGAGATGCTGGAAAAATGGTTAGTTCCTTGTACTGCTCAGGAAAAGGACCTGGCACCTCCTACCATGCTGGCTTACGGCCATATTACGTTGTAAAATCGGTTCTCGTCAGGTCACCGAAGTTAAGCAACGACGAGCCTAGTCAGTACCTAGATGTGTGACTGCTTGGAACTATCAGGTGCTGTAAGCTTGGATTAATTTTACAATCCAACAATATGTTTCGGTTTTAAATAACCTACAAAAGGTTGATAAACCGTAATAAAAAGCAAATTATTTCATCAATTAACCCTGACATGCTCTATCTTTACAAGTCAAATCAAACCAGAAACAAAGTATTTTTGTCATATCTGGTCTGGAGCTGACCACTTTCCATCCTTGGCGGAGTTCAAAAGGTTTTTTTTTTTTTTTTTTTTTTTAAGCGTTTCACCCCAAGCAAGGCGGGAAGCCACTAGGACGCAAGGGGTTACAGAAAATTTGGAGCAAGATCAGATAGGAGTGATAGAAGAAAGGATGAGGAGAAGGATAGTGGATAGATCAAGGCAACTGGAGATGTCGATTGACATTATGCACGGCTTTGTGGGTGATGAATTATTTTCCACCCTACAATCCGTTTCTCACGGGCGAAACACCGTAAGCCCATCCCTGTAACGAGATTTCCATGGCAAATGTTCATACGAACTACATTGACCTTTATAGTTTGAACTTGCCATGTCATACCCGTCGAATCATCTCATTTTTTCGTATTATATTGGTAACAATGAACTTCTACTCAGACATCGAGAACCGCTACTTTGTGGAACAGACCCCCCGGGGGAATGCTCCCCAGATTACCACAATCGTAACTTCGTCAAATCATGGATCAACCGCTACCTATCCTACCTATCCTCATAATATGCACTTCTTTCTTTCACGTCCCTACAACAAACTCATTCAGTAATCTCTACCTTGAGTGGCTCTTGGGTCTTGTATTTTTAAAGAAATCCCCAAATTTTCATCGATGAAACCAAGCCAAAAAATTATACCAAGGAAGTTCAGGACAGTGTAAAGATTTTTAGTACGAAAAACAATCGACAAACCGAGTTAGAATTCTAGCAGAGGTAATTTATGCTAACTTCGCATAATACCCTTGGGAAGAGCAAGACTCCATTTCTCCCTGTATCTTACTGATTTGACGTGAAGTACTAGTTATCGTTAAGGAGAAAGGAATCGAGCGAATCGAGTTCGAATTTCATCCGAACTTTATTACTCTACTTTGTTGCGTAAAATAAATGCTTTCTTCATAATTAGGTTACAGAATTATTAATGTTCCTACGTATGAGATTAATATTCACCAGCGAATTAAGTGCATTAACAAAGGAAGGAGATTATGTTGAAAAACAAATATGTGTCTATATTTCTGAGAAGAGGTATTGTAATTATTTACATTATTTACATTGTGCGGGCTGTTGTCCTCATCTTTGTTGACATATTCACCACATCGTACGCTTCAGCCTTCATCAGGAGCTGTTTATATTTCAGAGATGAGGTATTGTAATTATTTATATTATTTACATTGTTCGGACAGTTTTCCTCATCTTTATTGTCATATTCACGACGTTTCGGACGTTATACTCTCCGGCCTTCTTCATGATATGTCTATATTTCTAAGATGAGGTATTGTGATTATTTACATTATTTATATCGTTCGGACTGTTGTTTATCCCGGTGGACGAAATAAAGGGTTCAGTTCGAAATTCCAATCACCTGAAGAAGGCTGGAGCGTACAATGGCCGAAACGTCGTTAATATAGCAATAAATATGAAGACAATAGCCCGGACAATGTAGATAATGTAAATAAACAAATATTTGTTGAAAATAAACGCTTTCTACATAATTAAGCTTCAAAGTTATTGATACACACGCGTATAAAATGAATATTCACAACTGAAAGTGAATTAAGTGCATTGACAGGGAAGGAGATTATGCTGAACAGTAAATATTTGTTGTTGAAAATAAATGCTTTTTCTATCACCTACAGTTGTAACTACGTATAGGCGATGGGGTGCTGATAGATTTATCGGGCAAACCCATTTCCTGATACCTGACCAAATGACTAAACATCAGAATGTTGTGGGGGCGGGGCCTACATGGTCGATTCGAGAACTTTTCAGCATCCCCTCGCATTTATGAGTCTATTGCCTCATGCCGACTTTATGTGTAGATATTGTCAAACACTAACCTAATAAAGGTCTTTAACTTTTAATATTTTTATTCAATATTGTTTGGATGTTAACCTACTGGGTTTTTGATGGGTGAATAATTATACAACAAAACTCTCTCTTTTATAGTGATTTAATAAGAGTAACTTAGATGTGGTACAAGGTCGCAAATATAGAGCACCAGGTGTAGATCGAACTTACTACTCAGTCGTAATTGAACATTTTTTTTATGAAATTGGCCATCTCAAATTTATCAAGACTAGAAAATTGTCCGTTAAAATAATTTATCCTTAACTGTATGCTATTAAATATTTACTATTCAGGTGAGCAATGGGATTTTTTTCCCATGTGTAAGTGGGCGATGACGCAGAAAGGGTTGGGTGTCCCTGATGTAGCTGATTTCATTTAGTTTTTTTCTTTGTTGTTGTTTATGTTTTACCCCTTTAGTTTTAAATATCCTACATTGTAATCATACAAGAAAGGTGACATATTGTCAATTTTTGTTAGAAAAAACAGATACTGTAAGCTGAAATTCACATTTCAGATAGTTTCAAATAGAACAGGGAGAAAAAGAGTGTAATGACAAAAGTACGCAGGTACTATATACCCATAGTTAGTGTTCTACGCATGGTAGAACACTAACCATGGGTATATAGTACCCAGCGCAAAATTTCCTATTTTTTATTACAATTTTCAGTACCTGATTTTCTTACCTAAATAATGTTTTTCAGTTCCTATTAATGTTAACTCAAAGTACAAAGTTTGAAGTGCCTGCATGTAAAATATTTCAAATAAAGATTTAAATTTAATATTTTTTTTTTATATTTACAAAATCGGGTATGATATACGCATGGTTAGTAGTGGTATAACTTTAATTGATGGTTAGTGTTCTAGGGTTAATAAAACCTTATTCAACTGAGAATACAACATTCGCGTATAGTGTCATTTTATAGTCCCAGTAAACAGAAATAGCTCTCTGAAAGAGAAAAGTAACAAAACAAGGGGAGACCACTCTTGATTATTCATAACAAAGAAGTCATTGGAATTTTTAAAATATTTTTTTAGAATTTTCAGTAATAAAATATTTTATCCTATAATGTTCACAGCTGCGTTAAAGAATGAGAGGAAATTTCCTGAATAAACGAAGTGATTAGAATAAACTACACCCAATTTTTTTCCCCCAAAAAGCATCATCGTCTCGGCCTGTCCAATTGAAAAGCAATAACCTGGTAATGTTAAAAACATCGTTTTTTAATACCAATTTTATTGTAAAAACATTGTCTTTCATAATAAAATCTGATTTTTCATTCTTTATCTCACCCAGTATACCCACAGAGCATATCGAACCCACGAGGCATATCGAACCTACAGCGCGCATCGAAGGCAAAAGGGACAAAGAAAGCGGCACATCTACCTAACAAGCAAGTGTGAATGGTAACATTAGCCTTTTCCCTATAAGGAAACATTTGGCATTGATTGACTAAGCAACCAGCACCGCTTTCGGTTGGAATTTATAAAATCTTTCTATTGAAACACTTTTTAAGGAAAACAAGTTTCTCCAGTCCAGTAGCTGTTATCGCTCTTTCCAGTATTGATAGGAGTTTCCTTCCTAACTTTTTATTTGAAGTAGTGTGGAATGTCAACATCTTGATTATTTCATTATTTTCTCTTCTCAAGCCCAGTAGCTGTTATTGCTCTTTCTAGTATTGATGGCGTTTTCCTTCCTAACCGTTTATTCGAAGCAGTGCGGAATGTCAGCATCTTGATTATGCCATCATTTTCTCTTCGAATTACATGTGCTATTCATTTTAGTTGTTGGTGCTGTTGTTGGTAGTCCTCAACTGGTATGGTTTCTGTTACTTGTTACAGTTCTTTATTTGTGATTCTGTAACGCCAGTCCACAATGTTTAAAGGTAGAAAGGTCTTTGTCAAGATCTACAGGTTTAACGCGTTCAAAACCATTTTTAACCATTGATTTTAGAAAGCGGTTATATTTATATAATGAATAGCGGAAAAAAGTGGAACAGATGACAAATATATATATATATATATATATATATATATATATATATATATATATATATATATTATATATCTATTCAAAGAATGCGGGGTGTCATTATTATTGCCCACGTCTTGAGGGTACATAGAAGATAGGGGTGTGTGTGTGTGTGTGTGTATGAATGTTTGGATTGTAAAATAATTTAGAGAATGCCTTATGTCTGCTTGTTGAAACCAACATCCATATCTGCCTATCCCACTTTTTTGTTGGACAGAATGTACGTAGAGCTCAGATTTACTACCTACATTTTTTTACCTATGATGGCGCTTAATGACATACCTATATATAAATTCCTTACATTCCTCTGACCTTCATCATTGGCTTCATTCTTTCGACATTCTTACAACCATTGAAATCAAATGCTAACTAATGTCTAATTGGAACAATAAACACTACTTTTTCTTTGTTTTCTCTATACGAATCTATTTATGAAACTTAGCTTAGTTTGGTACAGGGCCACCAGTATGGGGTGCACAATGAGAATCGACATCAAACAGTAGTAATAATCAACCAAACTAGCTCGCTATATGTTACTAACCAGGAAGCCTCTCCACTTACTAAGAGTTGTAACAATCAATCAAACTAGCTCGATAAACATTACTAACCCGGAAGCCTCTCCATTTACTAAGGTAGAGTTCGGCACAAAGCCACAAATATGGAGTACCCAGTGAGGATCGAATTCGTCACGCACTTGTAATAATCAATCAAACTAGCTCGTTAAACATTACTAACTCAGAAGCCTCCCTATTAAGCTTAGTTCGAGACAAAGCCATAAATATGGAGGACCCAGTGAGGATCGAACTCACCACGAGGTTGTAATAAACAAACTCGCTAAACATTACCAACCCGGAAGCCTCTCCATTTATTAAGCTTAGCTCGGCACAAGGCCACAAGTATGAAGTACCAAGTGGGGATCGAACTTACCACTCAATCGTAATGATTAAACTATCGAGTTAGCTGGCCAATAATTCATGTCTTGATGTCATTTGTACAAATCCAGTTTATGATAAAATGGTTAGTAATATTTTTTCTACCAACTAAAAAATAGTATGTATTAGTTTGGGCACCTCGAGGTGATGTAATGGTTAGCAAGCTTGTCTGGCTAGAACAATTACGACTGAGTAGTGAGTTCGATTCTCATGGGTGCCCCATACTTTCGGCCTTGTGTCACATCTAAGCTACGCTTGGAAAATCACTAGTATGTATTAGTTGGCTTTGAGGAGAGTACGATAAAAAAGAGAGACATACTTTTAACGTTGACTATATCTCTTCGTCTTGTTCTTTTGGTAAATGAAGGAATTATATTGGATTAATGGGTCATACTTGTGGCTAATTAGGACTAGGATACTTAATGATGACCAGCCTTTCCCCACTTCTCCCCTGTGCTCAAATTATGCATTTTTAAGCATGATAAATATATATCTCTTCGTCTTGTGAATTAAAAGACTTGAAACAACAACAATGTGATTCTACAGAAGGATACTGAGAATACCATGCACTAAATATGTAAGCAACATTGAAGTTTTAGAGAAAAGGGAAACAAAAAGGACATTTATAATCAGAAAGAAATATTTGAAATTTTTGGACACATAACGAGGAAAGAAGGTTTAGAAAATTTGATACTCACAGGACAGATTAAAGGCAATAGGGATAGAGGAAACAACGCATAACCTACCTAGCGAGCTTGGGTAACTGGATGGAAGAATAGGGGTTAGGAGATATAACAAAAAGAGAACATTTATTAAGAGCTACAAAGGACAGGAAATTGTGGAGAGCCATGATCATCAACGTTCAGAATAACAATTAAATCTGTTCCACATGTAGCGGGTTCAAGTTCCAATGGAATAACAACTGTTGTGGCTTTGGCCTTAGATAACACAGCATTATATCTGTTTTCGCAATAAATATATATTCCTTAGTTTTGCAAACCAAACCATGTTTAGTGAATTTAATCCTTGCAAGGTGCTCCGTTATTGTGGCCATGTGCCAAATGTAATATCTGCATAGATTATCATAGTTAAAAAGCTACTCTTGCACACCATTGTTAATACCATGATCCTTACTAAGTGTTTATCATGTAGCTATATACTGAACCTTGCATAGCTTGATAAATATCTCTATTCTATTGGGTGTTCCCAGTAGGGCAATGTCTCATTCATACATTATTTATCGATCATGACTAGGTGTACCGTCGTTGTGTTAAGCCAAGTAAATGTATTTAAATGTGCTACTACATTGGCAACTAGGTCTTATCGTTATACTGTTGAACTAGGCAGATACAGCCGTCAGTTCTATTTTAATAGTTTAATTTCTCGAACCTCTCGCTTGTGAAACTCCCTTCAGATTTCTTGTTTACCTGCCACCTACAATCTTCAGAATTTTAAATGCAACGTTAATCGCCATCTTCTGTATTCCTGAATCATGTTCCTTCGTTTTCCGTTTTCCACGTTTTTATTACAAAAGTCTTCTAGTGCTTTTTTTTTTTACTCTTTGTACCCCCCCCCGCGTCTTAGGGGCATTATGGCCTTGCTTGGGGTGAAATGATTAAAATGAAAAAGTCTCGGTTGCATTTTGATTCGAACCAGTTCTGTATTAGAGCTTTAGTAGACAGTGGGCATGCTGCGATAAATTTCAATGTAGTGAAATAGTCCAGTGTAAGCAAAAAAAAAAAAAAAAAAAGTTTAAATGTTTTTTTTCTCTCGAAATAAATTCGAAGAAAAATTATTGCTTTTCTGCGTCATTTCACTTTTCAAAACGGAATAATGCCGATCAAAACAAAGAAAAAACATTTAATATAAAAAATCACAAGTACAGGAGGTTTAAAATGTGACCCGCCCTAATCATGATATATAGGAAAAGGAGTTACTACTGTTTTCTGGAGTGAGAAATTTACTATCTGGGAGTGGTATACAAGCCAAAAAAAAAAAAAAAATAGTTGGAAGGGAAATAAAAGAGTTATTTTCTGTAAGTAACACCAAAAAAGTGTAAATGTATAAATGTGAATGCCGAAAGAGATCGAAAATAAAGCCTGGGACTGGGTGGTACAATCACTAACCTAGGTAAGGATAACAAGCTTAACTTGGGTGGGTGCCAAAATAAATTTCGCCTCCTCACTAAGACTTCAAGACTTAGAAAAGCCACTGAAGTCTACTTTAACACAAATCAAATTCGACACATTTACTCACCTTGTAGAAAATCCATTGTCGATCCAGTTCAAATTCTGGAAAAAAATGATTTTAATCAATTTTGATTGCGATTATTCTATTTTGATTCGATGCATTTAATTAAAATTGACTTTATTCCATTTTGATTGGCCATCTTCCATTTTGATCTGCCCTATTTTATTTTGTTTGTCTCTCTTACATTTTGATTGGCTCTATTCCATTTTCATTGACCCTCTTCCATTTTGAGCGGCACTATTTCATTTTGATTGTCTCTCTTGCATTTTGAGCGGCTCTATTCCATTTTCATTAACCTTCTTCCATTTTGAGCGGCATTATTTCATTTTGATTGTCTCTCTTCCATTTTGATCGGCTCTATTCCATTTTCATTAACCTTCTTCCATTTTGAGCGGCACTATTTCATTTTGATTGTCTCTCTTGCATTTTGAGCGGCTCTATTCCATTTTCATTAACCTTCTTCCATTTTGAGCGGCACTATTTCATTTTGATTGTCTCTCTTACATTTTGATTGGCTCTATTCCATTTTCATTGATCTTCTTCTATTTTCATTGGCCCTATTCGATTTTCATTGGTACTTCTCCATTTTAATTGAAAAATATTTCTGCTTTAAGAGTAAAAAATCATTTAAAATACTGAAAGCATTTTTGTATTGACATTTTTTTATTATATAAATTATATTTTATTATAGTTCACCCAATACAAGGACCGAGAGCCACACAAGGTAGAGTGTTACTGAATGAGAGGCTTGTGATATGAACGTAAGAGGACGAAGTAGAAAGTGAAGGTTACGAATTTATGGCGGGAGATAATGATTGGCCCTAGGCTTGAAGAGGTTATGACTGTAGTGTGCAAAGAAGCATTCACGCAGCTGGCCGTTCTATAGTGTAACGGTTCTTGGGAAGTGGCTGTCGGAGTGGGACGCCCTTCTTACCAAAGGAATATGTAGGAAATGAGGGTGATTCAACAATGTGGACGTGGCAAGGCAGGTATCGACCGTAAAGGTTCTGAGCTGGTGGCTTTAAAGAATGGAGCTCATCTGAACATGAAAATGGTGATAGAGTAGCAATAGATTTGAAATTGTTGCTCCTCTAGGTTTGAGACTGTGCACAACGTAGAGAAACTTACTAAACGTAAAAAGCAAATACGATAAACTACAGATGTTTGATAGACAAAAGTTCGGACTATTGTCATCATCTTTGTTGTTGCTATCAGAACATCCCGGCCTTCCTCATGTGTAAATCGAATTCTGAACTTGACCTTTTAATTTAGTGGAGACTGTTCTCGTTCCATGTCTAAGGATATTGTTTAGTTTTTATTTTTAGTACTGCACAGTTATTGCTCGCCTGTTTCACGCCAGGGATTGAACTCACAATCATTATACAGTGTAACCCGGATATAAGAGAGTTGTCGGGACCGGAGAAGTCTCTTATATCCGGGTTTCTCTTATATCCGGGTTTGGTCTATTTTATATACATTAACACAGGCTCTAATTTGGGACCAGAGAAAATCTCTCTTATATCCGGGTTTCTCTTATATCCGAATTTGGTCTATTTTATATACATTAACACAGGTTCTAATTTGGGACCAGAGAAAATCTCTATTTATATCCGGGTGTCTCTTATATCCGGGTATCTTATATCCGGGTTACACTGTATCGCCAAATTCATGAACCAACGCTCTAATCCACTAGGCCATTGTCCCGGAATACAAACAGTATGAATAATGATAACTCCTGAAATCTTGAAATTTAGACAGAAAATGAACAAACTTTGTAATGGTAAATACACATCTTCTTACAAAAATCGTATTTAAATGTCAACGTAATACATTACAAAGTAGATATACATATTTTTTTCTTGACTGATGAGTGTTTTAATTCTATTATCATCAGCATACTAAATCTATGTGATTTTTCATCTTCAGTATGGCTGTTTGTTTCCTGGCATGTTCATCTGCTCATCACCATGTAGGTTTCTCCAGCTCCCACAGAGCCAACCTGTTCTTTATACGTCAACTAAGCTGAGCGTACTTTAGTTACATTTCAAGTATTTCCGTCTGCAGGGCTACGATGTGCGGGTGGTATAATGAATAGCAGATCGGAATGAGAAATCGAAGTTCGAATTCCAGTCGGGTTCGTTAAATTTACTTACATGCCAATATTATTGGGGATGGTATGAATCCATCTCCTCCCACCATCTATGGGTGAAATAGTAAGACTTGTATCTGGAAAAATCATTGTTATTCTAAAATCATTGTTAATGTAATATTCATTAATGTACAAATTACAATCCAAAATAAGTTTCGGCTTTAAATAATCTACAAATAGTTAACAAGCAAATTAACCAGCAATCGCCAGGTGTATACAGGGTGCGATGGGTAAATTTTATATTTTTCATTATGCGCATGCGCATTGTTTGTTTTTTATTTTGTCGATTGTACAGTATAGTAGGGTCAGTTGGGCACGGTCTGTGAGAAAAACACCACCATGACGCAATTCACTCCGCCAGAAATTTGGAAACACCATGCATTATCGATTGGCATTCGCGTTGGAAGCTCAAATACGAATATTTCCGAGCGTTTGGGTGTCAATATGATGACTGCAGAGGATTCGGAAAGAGTAGGCTGAGTCTAATGGTGATTACGAAAGTACGGCAGCTCGGAAAACTCACTCTGATCATTCTGATAAGATAAGAATTCCCATATTTGTTGGTGAAGGCCTCAGACTCAACAGTTTGTCGGGGCTGCTGTTATGTACCCAGAATATATGTTACGTTGTTGGGTACTGCTTATACTGACCATTTCTTGTTCGTATGTCTCTGTGTTTCCATTTATGACTTTTGCTCGATGTTGTAACCAGCCTCCCTCTTTCCTGTGCATGAGGACAGCGCAGAGGATTCAGAAAGAGTTGGATGAGTCTAATGGTGATTACGAAGGCACGACAGCTCGGAAAACTTACTCTGATCGTTCTAATAATTAAACAATAAATTTGTTGGTGAGGGTCTCACTCTCAATACGGAGGCCTTCATCACGTGCTTTGAGGAGGTAATGCTGCCGCGGGTCAAGCGGGTGACTGCTGGGAGACCCGATGTCTGGCAACAGGATTCTGCACCATGCCACACAAGCAGAATAACAGTTATGGGTGTTAGATAATTTCTGCGACCACATCACCCTTACATCTGACCACCTAACTCCGCAGATTGCAGGCGTCCTTGTTTATTATATGTGGGGCGCAGTTGAGCGAGAGACCAACAAAACTCCACGTAACACCAAAGATGAACTGAAGGCAAGGATTATGGCAACATTCACCAACTTAAACAAGGAGACCGTCCAGAAGAGTTGCAGGAGATTCCGAAGTCGTCTGAAGGCCGTGGCTGAAGCCAATGGCGATTTTATTGAAGGAAATTACTCTTTAGTATTTCAAGATATTTTTGTGTCATTTTGGTAAATATATCTGTTAAAATGAGATGTCAGTGTTACTTTCATTTTTGCGTAATTTAGACGACAATTTATCCATCGCACCCTGTGTATGGTTTTGAATTCAGTTTGCCTTGCTATTTAACCCATAGACGAAGGGAGAAGAGATGGATTCATATCTTTCTCAAGGTATTTGTACGATAGTGAACTCGGCTCGCTTATTTATTTAACTATTACACCACTTGCACATCTCCTTGACTATATTGCGTGCACTACATATGCTATTGAATTAAGGGGAAATTCAATCAGTATGCCAATTTGCGTTTCAGTAGAAGTAGATAGGTTTTCCTATTGCCCGGTTCATAATCTTTACCAGTTTTTAAACAGGAGTAAGGGATTATCCCTTTTTTCCTGTTTAGGATTGGGTTTCACATTCCTTCTCCTAAAGACTTGTCATTTTCTTTCACTCCCTATCAGTAACCTCTTACGTCCTAATGGCATTATCACCTTGCTTGGGATCAAATGATGAAAAAAAATAAAAAAAATAAAAAGGATAAATGCCATATTATAATTTTTCTTGTTCCTATGTTAGTAACTAAAAAAATGCGTTTCATCCTGCCATTACCTAAGATAAATAATAGACCATTCCGTTTTGATTGCAAGAAAAGACGGAAGCAAAAGATATATCAGAGGGGCTGTTTGGTTTTAGTGAGTGAGAAAAAAAATATACATAATAATAAAGAAAGAAAGAAAGCAAGGATAGAGGCGGCAACAATGCTCCCATGAGTTTAACGTCTGCTTCAGTGAAATGGAAAAACGTATCAATTTTAATTCTTTCTATTTGTACATTTTTAGTTATTAAATAAAGTTAGGGAAATTCCACGAGTATTTTATAGTTTTGGAACTCGCAAGGAGCTTATTTAATCATTAATTAAAGAATTGATTTCATCAGCAAATTCAAACAGGAAAACAATGGAATTTTAACAGGTACTGCTTGTTTACAAAATTCATGTAATGACTTCTAATTAAGCAATACTAAGCCTTCATCAGTGCATTTTATGAGAAATCACACACGAAATGTGAAACTGTTGCTTGCAGCTCTCTAGTCACGGTTGGGCCACTCCTATAATAAAAAAGAAAATAATTGAGTGTCACGTCTGCTTAGTTGAGAGCGTTACGACTTTAAAAACGTCATAAGATTTTCGACAATTCTGTCTCAGTAGAACAATACTGAATTATTCTAATTCAACAAATATTTATAATTACTATGAAATAATGCCAACGGACTACTTCCTTGTGCGCAACATTTACATTAGGCAATTAGAAATATTTTTCTTCTTCTACTTTGATATTAGGCAATTGGAAAACTTCTTTTATATTTGCCAATTAGAAATCATCTTTTTCTTCTCTTTTTACATTAGACAATTAGAATTCTTCTCTTTTACATTAAGCAATTAGAAATCTTCTTTTACATTAGGCAATTAGAAATCTTCTTCCTCTTCTTTGTCATCTTTTATATTAGGCAATTAGAAATCTTTTTCTTCTTCTACATTAAGCAATTAGAAATCTTCTTCTTCGTCTTCTTTTACATTAGGCAATTAGAAATCTTCTTCTTCTTTTATATTAGGCAATAGAAATCTTCTTTTACATTACGCAATTAGAAATCTTCTTTTACATTACGCAATTAGAAATCTTTTTCATTAGGCAATTAGAAATCTTCTTTTTCTTTGATATTAGGCAATTAGAAATCTTCTTCTTTTTCTTTGATATTAGGCAATTAGAAATCTTTTTCTTTGATATTAGGCAATTAGAAATCTTCTTTTTCTTTGATATTAGGCAATTAGAAATCTTCTTTTTCTTTGATATTAGGCAATTAGAAATCTTCTTTTTCTTTGATATTAGGCAATTAGAAATCTTCTTCTTTTTCTTTGATATTAGGCAATTAGAAATCTCCTTCTTCTTCTTCTTTTACATTAGGCAATTAGAAATCTTTTTTTACATTAGGCAATTAGAAATCTTATTCTTATTCTTCCTCTTCTTTGTCATCTTTTACATTAGGCAATTAGAAATCTTCTTTTTCATTAGGCAATTAGAAATCTTCTTTTATATTAGGCAATTAAAAATCATCTTCTTTTACATTAAGCAATTAGAAATCTTCTTCTTTTACATTAGGCGATTAGAAATTTTCTTCTTTCTCTTCTTTGTCATCTTTTATATTAGGCAATTAGAAATCTTTTTCTTCTTCTTCTACATTAAGCAATTAGAAATCTTCTTCGTCTTCTTTTATATTAGGCAATTAGAAATCTTCTTTTTCATAACGTAATTAGAAATCTTCTTTTACATTGGGCAATTAGAAATCTTCTTTTTCATTAGGCAATTAGAAATCTTCTTTTAACTAGGCAATTAGAAATCTTCCTCTTTTTCTTTGATATCAGGCAATTAGAAATCTCCTTCTTCTTTTACATTAGGCAATTAGAAATCTTTTTTTACATTAGGCAATTAGAAATCTTCTTTTATATTAGGCAATTAGAAATCTTCTTTTTCATAAGGTAATTAGAAATCTTCTTTTACATTAGGCAATTAGAAATCTTCTTTTTCATTGGGCAATTAGAAATCTTCTTTTTCTTTGATATTAGGCAATTAGAAATCTTCTTTTTCTTTGATATTAGGTAATTAGAAATCTTCTTCTTTTACCTTACGCAATTAGAAATCTTATTCTTATTCTTCTTCTTTGTCATCTTTTACATTAGGCAATTAGAAATCTTCCTCTTTTTCTTTAATATCAGGCAATTAGAAATCTTCTTCTTCTTCTTATACATTAGGTAATTAGAAATTTTCCTCTTCTTTTACATTAAGCAATTAGAAATCTTCTTCTTCTTTTACATTAGGCAATTAGAAATCTTCTTCTTTTACTTCTTCATTTACATTAAGCAATTAGAAATCTTCTTCTTCTTCTTCTTCTTTGTCATCTTTTATATTAGGCAATTAGATATCTTCTTCTTTTACATTAGGCAATTAGAAATCTTCTTTTACATTCGACAATTACAATTCTTCTTTTATATTAGGCAATTAAAAATCTTCTTCCTTTTCTTCTTCTTTTACATTAGTAATTAGAAATCTTCTTCTCCAACTTCTTTTACATCAGGCAATTAGAAATCTTCTTCTTCTTTTATATTAGGCCATTAGAAATCTTCTTCGTGTTCACCATCTTCTTCTTTTACATTAGGCAATTAGAAATCTTCTTTTACATTTTACAACAGGAGGCTGATGATACCATGGGCCGAGCATGTGAGCAACGATATAGTTTTAGAGAAGATGGAAACAAAAAGGAAACTTATACTTAACAACAGAAAGTGACAATTGAAATTTCTAGGTCATATAAGAAGGAAAGATGACTCGGAAAATTTGATACTCACAGGACAGATGGAAGGGAAGAGAGGTAAATGAAAACACGCATAGGCTACTTAGCGAGCTTGAGTAAATAGATGGAAGAACACGGTTTAGAAGAGATAATAAAATGACTAAATTTATTAAGCGCTACAATGGACAGGAAATTGTGGAGAGCCATGATCGCCAACGTCGTGAAGGAGGCACTGTACATAGAAGAACAGCTAAATCCAAATTAGCAACATGTCATAATAAATCATGCCATATTAAATAAATTAACAATATTTTGCAGCAATATTTATTACAACGTTTCGGCCGTTGTACTCTCCGGACTTCTTCATTAGGTTGGAATGTCGAACTGAACCCTTTATTTCACTCACTGGGGTAGACTGTTCTAGTTCCACGTGCCATGTTTTTTCTTGGATGTCAGTTATCAGTAATCTCCTGTTAATTTCCCTCTGAAAGTTCTCCACTGTCTTAACCAGGTATTGAACACACTCTTTGGGTCCTCAAGGACACATATCACAGTGGATAAAGGCGCTAGTTAGATCCAGTTACAGGACGGACTTCTGACGGACTTCACTCCAGACTTCAGACTGAACGGTATTTAGTCACCCCCACCACGAGGGCATCATGTGGCACAAGGCCGGTTTAACGTGGGATCTCCGAGCCCGTGGGCTCGGCCAAAAATATAGCCTTGGAACCCGAATAAACGTGTTCAGGGTCGGTTTACCTCCCCGAAAGAGACTCCGCCCTTCGGCGTAACCACGTTCGGGTTCCTCCACGCCCGAAGGTAGAGAGTTCAACCGATCAGCCGATCGCCCGATTTCGGACTGAACTCCCTGCTTCCTCTTGAGGCGCAGTATTTATTACGCATGGAATAGTCCATTATGTTATTATGGGTAAGGTCCCATAACAGCTTCAGTCCCTTTCCCACCGCCGTAACGTAGCTCCCATGCGCCGTTTCGATAAATACTTTCATGGTAATTGTTCTGATGAACTTTCCTCTAAAGTACCTAGACTTTAGTCATTTAAGCGCAATACTAGATTGGTGGTAAGATCTCATCATTTTTACAGTTGAAATGCTTAAATCTAACCGTAAGTTCTCTGCTAACAGTTTCTTTTGTCACACTTCAACTTGTGTAACTCTCTTCGAGCTATTTTCTCTTCTGATCTTGAAAAGTTTAAATGCACTGTCTGTCGTTATCTTCTGTCTTTTTAATTTTTGTTATTTTATTGTTATTGCTCCTTTATAACCTCTTTTCACGCTGCCTACACCCAATGGTCTAACCGCGTTTAACTGTCCGGTCCTCAGGGTCTAAGGATGACGTTTTAACCACAGGGCTAAACTTGCACTGGTCAGCACTGATGCTAGTCCACGCTGGCTGTTGGTCGCTGACCGCTTCAATCGACATCCACTTTATCCACGTTGTGTTCTTGATCTCAGAGCAGTGAAAGAGCGAATATTGGAGTAATCGAAGCGATGGATTCCGTGGCGGAAGCTTTATTAAGGGAAAAATATCTTCACAAACAATTAAAAACGAAAGAATCGTTGGGTTAATCTTCAATTGATTTATGTGGTTCTTGGTACAACAAAGATTAACCCTCCCTACATCAATCTCTATAGTGACACTGGTCTACGTCAGAACTTCTGGAGGAACTGGATTCAACGTTCTTCAGAGTCAGGATCTGGTGGCAGCTGACGTGGATTCAAGAGGCACTGAATCGCGAATTCGCCACGCAAGTTTTCGAACTTCCAAAGCCGTCTGTTTATATGCACTTCGGTCCAAAACCGGCGTAGGGCCGACAGGTTCTGGCGAATCCCCAATTTTCATATTAATCCCAACAAGGTTTTTTTGTTCCCTATTTCTGCTTTCTTAATCAACTTTCCAAATTTTGAGAATTATCCACATCCCTTGGGAATAGTTACAGGAATCGCTCCTCCCCGCAACTCCAACTTGCTTCACTTTACATCTCGTACCATCACTGCATACACGTGGTGCTAAATTCTCCCTTTTCCCACCTCCTTCTCAGCATTCAACCTCGGCCTACTTCCCAGGGCAAGTATGACTGTCTTTGTGACAAATCTAATTTTTCAAACGTGTGGGCTTAATTTTATTCTCGTCATTAATTTTAATTCTTTGATTCTTTTTTATTTCCCTGCAATTATCTTTGACCAGACGAAAATATAAATCAGAGTTATTCTCTTGCTCTGATGACGGAACTTGTTTTCCTAAGAACTACCTTAGTCGTCTTTCCTAATTACGTCCCCCCCAGGAATTTAAACCGTTTCTTTCTGATGTTAAGTACAAGTGACGTTTTTGTTTCCATTTTCTCTAAAACTTCGGTCCATGGCATCCTCAATACTCTTCTGTAGAGCCCCATTTCTGTTGCTTCAAGTCTCTTCTTCATCTGGGAGGAGATTGTCCAACATTCACTGCCATATAGGAGGGCTGATATTACGTAAGAGTTCAGTACTCTTTTCTTTGTTTCTAATAACGAATATTTTCTATTTCTTAATACTCTGCTATTTTGAGCCTTCGGATTTCAGTGTGAGACCTTCCGCCCGCTTTTAAAACATTTCCCAGATATTTAAATTGTTGTACTTATTTGATTTTGGTATCTCCAATTTGTAATTTGCGTTTTGGTCTCTTCCTTTTGCTAACAACCATTCATTCCGTCTTCTCGTAATTAGTCCTTTCTTCTTGCTTCTGTAGAAGTTCTTGTATATTCTTTCTGTATCTTCTATCAACACTACGCCATCTGCATATCTTATGTTGTTAAGATTGTGGCCGCTTAAAATGAATCCTAGTAGCACTTTTAATTCTCCCAGTAGCTTCGCTATATTGGTTGAATAGGTCTAGTGCCAAGACACATCCTTGTCTTACACCAATTACTATTTTTGTATAATTTTTATCCGTATGTAAGCGTTTTGCAACCAGTACAGGTTCTGGATTATTCTAATATGTGTTTAAATTACTCTCGAGTAGTTTGTAACACCTTATTTATCATCTCTCAGTTGCATTTATGTCTTTGGGCAGAGTGCGCTCAGGGGCGGGTCCGTCGAAGGACCGAGTCGCAACTAAGGAAAATTATACTGAGAGGTGCCAGCCCTGGGGAACAGCTGCCCGAGGCCGCGCCAACATTGCACTAGAGAGAGAGAAAGATCGGTGCGTGCACCGAAGCCATCGCAACTGACGGTTGCGGAGGGGGGGGGGGCAATTTTTGTTCCTGGCTCGGCTGTACACGCTCGGGTTCCCCACATTAAATTACCTTGTATCTCAACCTGACCTCGTGGTGTGTGTGTATTGGGGGTGGGGCGGTGAGTAAATAAAAATTCTAATATCCTTCCCAAATATGTCAAGGTTACTTGGCAGTTCGAACAGTTCTCTGCAAAAAAAATAAAAACAAAATCTTCAAATAAAGCATCATGCGTCATAAAGGTTCAAAATCAGAACATGTTAATGTGTCATAAACGTTCAAAATCAGAACATGTTAATGTGTTATCCACGTTCAAAACCAGAAGATTTTCTGTTTACGTATCAAGTGTGTTTCTGTACAACTCAGAATTCTGATTGCTTACAAGTACAGATGAGAAAAATATAGATGCTTTCCAAAGGAAATTACTTAGAATTACCTTCATTATCATCTGGCTTTACAAGAATTCAAACGAAGACACGATGCGAACATTGGTACAAAACCATAAAAAGAAGACCCACTTTGCCATTACAATAAGACTGCTTAAAGAAACTGTTATAACATTCATATAACACTCCTAGATCTGATTAATAATACTGTAAGGAAACACTGGAATAAAAGGTTGAGTGAAGAACAGGTTTAATTACATGAGCGACATGGATTAATAATACACTAATAGAAAATATTGTAGTTCAGTGTGGCAATACGTACAACTCAAACACTACACCTTGTGACCCACTTTGCGATGCCATTCCTATGAGCAGACATTCTACTCATACTGGATGAATGAGTCGCACGTTCAACAATTAGTGTAGAGAAGATCGGTCGTCTCTCTAGACAACACATTTAGATAACATTTGAAGGAATGAATCGTGTTATAAATTTCGTATAGCGCTCGTAGTTCTGGTTAATAATATTGGGGCCCGTTATGCGGTGACCATTCCTATGACCAGACATTCTACTCGTAGTGGATGAACGAGTCCATGTTCAGCAATTAGTGTAGAGAAGGTCGGTCGTCTTTTTATACAACAGAAACACCAGAGTGAAAATCAACGCTTCAGACGATGCAACAAGGAAAGGATTCATGTCTAAGGACAATTAAAGTAGATCTTGTAAATATAAATGTTGTGCTTGATATTAAGAAGCCAGTATCTTTCCATCAACTCAAGAACTTAGTTGTAGTTGGTTTCAACTATAGAGATTGCTCATAAAATAATTTATTTTGCGTTAGAGCAAAATAAATAAAAATAAATAAAAATAAATAAATAAAAATAAAAAAATAAAAAAATGAATAAATAAATAAAATAAAATAAAATAATGATTACAAAATAACATTTTCAATTTTGGTCACGGTCTAATCGAAGCTTCGATCTGAATAATTGTTATAGTGGAACACACCTATTCTATAGTTAATAGACTCTCCCACCTATAATAAGTAGGAGTAGTAAGAGTAACGTGTCGCTCAGTCAGTCGATGCCGGACGACCGTTAGTCGGATACTAAAGTATCAGCGACCACCACTAGATTTCTCTGTGTCATTACCTATTATATCATGTTCCTAACGTTTTGTACGTCGAATCTATATTAGGACCGACTTAGTACGAATACAAGCCTCCACTGTGAAACCACTCCACAACAATAATAAAAATCTCCAAAAGAAAAAGCGAACTTAGTCATCGATCAGGATTAACGCCTCTCTTTTCTGATCTAAAAGGACGTGCGGGTGGTATAATAGAGAACGCCTTAGAATGACAAATCGGAGAGTTGAGTTCGAATTCCAGTTGAGTTCATTACATTAATTAGCGCACAAATCCCCCTAGGAAAGGCATGAGTTCATTGCCTCCCAAGTTAAATCGTAGGTCTTGTATTTGAAAAAAAATTCATTGTTATTCTCAAAAATTGTTAATAATAAAAATAACTATTCTTACAATTCAAAATATATTTCAGCTTTAAATAACCACAAAAGGGTTGATAAACCGTAAAAAACATATCAATTGTAATCTAAAATAAATTTCGCTGTGTCGGATAAAAATAATTTCTATAAAATTTTGTTTGTGGTTCAAAATTCAATAATAGCATATACTACAGATATTTCAAATATGCAAGTAATAAAAGAAAAAAAAATTGACGTTTACTACGAAAGGAAAAAGTAGGATTTTACCGGTTGTCACTCCTCGCTTGACATTCCATATTCAATATAGTTTATTTCGTTGTCAATGCACTTAATTCCAGTGGGGAATATTGTACAGTGAACATTTCAAATCAGAATCGTCACCTTTTGTCTTCTTGAATCCTGTTCTTTTATTGTCTTTTCTCTTCACTAACGTTTTCTAATTTTCTTTCACTATCAGTAGCCACTTGCCTCTCATTGGAATTATCGCTTTTATTGGGGTGAAATGTTTAAAAAACAAAACAAAACAAAACAAAAAGACACTCCCCACAAAAAAAAAATATATATATAACGGTGTGTATATGTGTGCGCGTGTGTGTATATTTCTGTGTATGTGTCAACACGGTCTTATCGATCCGCTATCATATAGTAAGTAGTTTTATGAATCTTACACCAAGGATTCGATTTTTAGCCAGCACAATAGCCTACGCACTCGATCAAATACCGTAGCATTCAATAATACGTTCAATCAATAATTATATTGACCGTGATTGATCGTCTATTTTATGCTTTAAGTATAATGAGCCATTTCAGTTGACTTCAGATTAAATCCTACTCTCTGTTCCAATATCACCAACCGGGCAACAAGTATGAATAAACGAGCCTCAAAACCTCTCGACCTTGA
The DNA here is from genome assembly GCA_903632075.3 of Acanthosepion pharaonis. Classification (NCBI taxonomy): domain Eukaryota; kingdom Metazoa; phylum Mollusca; class Cephalopoda; order Sepiida; family Sepiidae; genus Acanthosepion; species Acanthosepion pharaonis. The sequence continues at coordinate 56,173 of CAHIKZ030005500.1, forward strand.
ACCTACTGCTGCGACGTTCCGGTTGGGTTGGCTGACCTCTGTAAGGATTATAGGCCAGTAATCTCTAAACTTTTCAGTGCTACAACTATTTTGCACATATACGCGAACCCAAGAAAATAAAAATCTGTTTTATAAACAAATAGACAATATATTTAGTTAATTATGTGCCATGCGTGATACATGCTTAGGCGATCATGTATCTTTGAATGTGTTCTCATCATATCTGATTGGAACAAATGTTTTCCAATTTCTAAATAATAATAGTAATAATAATAAGAATAATGTTCTACAAACTGCGTGAAATTTCCTTCCAACCAGATATTTCTGAGGGTTGAATAGTTCCACTAGAAGATACAAACATATAGTGCTATACGTGATACACGCTTAGGCGATCATGACTCTTTTCGATACATGACAGACGAGGCAGATTTTTTTTTCTCGCAGTAGGTTGCCATTTCTTTCTGTGGTAGCCCGGCTGCCACCCGAGACTATAGAACCCGGCCTGCCATGCTATTTATCCATAGCTGAGGTGAGAAGAATAGGATTCATACCTTTCCCAAGGGTCTTAGCATATATATATATATATATATATATATATATAGTACTTCACCGAGCGAAATAAAGGGTTCAGCTCGACATTCCAACCACCTGAAGAAGGTTGGAGCGTACAATGGCCAAAACGTTGTGATAATTAGGGCAACAAAGATGACGACGATAGTCCGAACAATGTAACTAGCTTGTTTTTTGATATATTGAATGTGACAAGCCAGTTTTTCCTTAATTGTTTTCAAATTAGTTTTCAGGAGAAGATCATCTGCCAGGCTATTATTATATAAATTTGTGAAGGTGCTTCCCAAAAAAGTGGTATCAGCTCTATAGATATTTACAAATAAACTGAGAATGTTACTGGACAGATTGTTAATATGACGACGAAAGAGAGTAGGACTGAGCGGGGAGCTTTGGGAAATACCTACATTGGTCTCCTGGCCAATATCGACAACCTTCATTGGCCTATTTGGTGACTTTACGTGAACCCAAGAAAATAAAAATCAATTTTATAAATGAGTGGATAATTTAAAAAAGAAATATGTCTGTAATCAGCATACGGTTGGAAAAGAGAAATACGACAGTCGCATCCACTAACCCTCACTCAAGTCCAAGTAGATCTTGCGATTTGTCAGTCCAGAAGCACCTCCACATATCGAGGTCTTCTGTTAATGTAAGTAGCGAGATTGCATTCATCGCCAGCTTGCTAGGCCTGTAGCATTGCTTACAGCACCCGGTATTCCCCAGCAGTCATCCATCAGAGTACTGATCAGGCTCGACGGCAGTTACAAAGAAACAAAGCCTTATGTCAATCCAGATGTGGCCCGAGGGTCATAGTTTGGAGAACCTTTGATCTAGAAGATCACAGAGACCAGGCTCCCTGGTGAACCGGCTCTCGAAATGCCGCCGAAACACACATATTGTCAATCGACCTCAGAATATGCCCCTCCGGGATCTTAACCTCTTGAATGTAACGACCGGAACCTCGATGGACCCTTTCCTTGTGCAATTCTGTTCTCATATTCCTAGCTTCAGAAGATATCTTGCTCAACATGCTTAATTACCTGACCCTGGTAGCCCTTGCTAGCCAAACGCTGCAGGGCCTCCTTAGATAGGCTTATCTATAGGAGATCACTCCCAGCCTCCGCCTGGGAAAGACAATCCTTAAGATCCTCCAACTTTTTAGCCTTATCTTGTGCCAACCTAATCCTATCCTTAAGCCTCTCCCACCAACTATTCCTAATAACCGCCCCGACTAGTTCCCACTACACTAACGTAGTTAGCTGTTCCTGGAAGTTCCACCTGTCCAGTAAAGACAGAGTGAACTTCCTGTAGCCAGCCATTCTAGACCAATGCCACCCGAGTACAGATAGCTCTGTGGTCCGAACAGCCTAACCAGTGGAACGTAGGATAATCTAGTAGATCTATGCTGGCTCTTCTGATTAACATTCTATCCAAGTATCTGGCTACCCGGGTAGACGGCCACTTAAGTGCCCACGTCAACATATTCCCCCTAAGGTGATCGATCCTGTATCTATGGACAAGACCAAATTCACCGATCAGATCAACAAAACTGCGATCGCCCGGCATCCCGCTAGCTCCCTGCTCCTTGTCTATCTTGGGGTTCAGGAGGGCATTCCAGTCCCCCATTAAGACTAAGCGCGTTGAATCCACCAGGAACGGCCCTGCTGCCGAAAAAAAAAAACGAGAAACCCTTGGGTGCATAAACCACAACGATGCGATACGAACCACTTTTCATGGCAATATTTGTCACGATCAGCCGGCCCCCGGCATGAGAATAAACAAGGTCCACCCGAGGGTACGCTTAACCAGCAAAGAAACAGCTCTGGTCTGTTGGTCCGCATATGCTGAATAGACGACAAAGTCGCTAGAGAGTACACAAGCATCAACGTTGCAAACAAAGTGAGTTTCCTGGATCGCGGTGACATCAACACCGAACGACAAGAGGTCACATAGCAAGCGGAGAACCGTCACTCGATCCCTCAAGCCATTCGCAATAAGGTTGGCTATCTTGATAGACATGATTTAAATGAGTAAAAAGAAGAAAAACAACAACCTTTTTCACATACTGGACGGAAATCTGCGGAGGTAAGGCCTCTGACGGATTGTTCTAGGCTTCCTATGCCGATCTTCGACGTCATCCGTCCATCTAGGACAATACTGCCAACGTCCATGAGATAGGTTAGCTTTATTACCTATATAACGAGGTGTGGAGAAGTACGGCGACCTTCCCTGCACAAAATTTGGCCAGCTTTTAAAGTTCGAGCGATTCCAACACAATACTCGTACATCTGGGAAGGCGTCCTTGGCTCCGTACAAGTGGTACCACACTTTCAGGTATCCCTAGTGTCCCTTATGCATGTAATTATGCCTGGGGCTTGGGGGAAATTACGGGGGTCCTCTACCGATTTTTCGTCGATAGAGATAATCTGAAATAATGGATCTAAAAGGGATTTCTTGTGACTGGACAAGTGCTTCTCCAGCTCATTTCTGTCCACCTTACATATTTCTTCCGGCCCGGGGAAATACTTTTTTTTTTCATCTTCTCCCTGGCTGTGTAAAGCAGGTAAGAAGTAGGTGGAGGAGAGGATGTAAAAATTGAATTAAGGGAGGATATGGAGGGGGTGAGGACGGATCCCGGGTAGGTGAAGGGGGAAGGCTCCTTGATCTTGGGATAATGTCTTCACTTTCAGGGACGGATTGGGGCCTGACTCTGTTTATGACCCTTTCCTTTCTGCCTCGTTCTTTGTTGATTTATCCTCCTCTTTCTCCTCCCTTCTCCTCTTCAAAGAGGAGGACTATGATGGGAGCATTTCCTCCACCTCCATATCTGACTCCGTACACCTTTGTTTAAGCTGTTGTTTCCGTTGTTTCTGTTGTTGAGTCTTCTGTGGTTGTTGTTTCTGTGGTTGTCTTGTTGTTGTCTTGTCTTGTTGCAGCTTTTTGCCCGAGGCTGCTGTTCTTGCTCCTCTTTTTTTTGTTGCTGCCCTTTTGTGGTCTGAGACAGCGGTGGGTTCTAATTTTCCGGATCCGGCCGCTCTTTGTGTTGTGGTTGCTGTGGGGCCTCTTACGGGGGCGCCGGTGGGGGGGATTGGCGCCTTTTGTCCCTTCTTCCCCATCTCTTTCCATTCTCCGTCAGGAACCTCGCCGGACACTAACGCTGCTGCTTGGCTGGGTCGTGGCGCCGCGTTCTTGCCGAGACATGACTTTACATGTGTTCCACTGCACCGATTGAACAGCAGTAGGGACGTCCTTCTACAACCACGGGCATTTTCCTCTCCCAGCACATTAACACGTTGGGTATCTTCGAAACTTTTTCGTGTTAAAGTAACCTGGAGAACAAAATCCCCAGTTTTGCTTATTGTTGCCAATTCCTCCTCCACCTCGCCGTACCGGGCAAAAAAGGCCCTCAGCGTTAATATCCACTGGGACTCCATGGACGGTCACTTTTGTCCTTCTCGCCCCCAAGAACTCAGTTTGTAGGCAGACGGATTTCGTTGGCAGGGTGCTTCCTGCCAGTTTCTTCACCTGTTTCTCCGTAGCCAACAAGATATCCCATAGAACGTTTGACCTTCTTGCCAGAATTTTTGGGCCTATCTTGAGGCTCTTTAATGCTTCCTCCATCGTTTCGCTGCTGACGCCAATCAGTCTTCGGGTTCCTACGTCGGTGGTCAGCATGGAGATCATCCTTGTTTTCATGGCGTCAGTTGTTTCTGGTATGATAAGGAACTCATTCCCTTTAATGTAGGACTCATATTTTTCTTTTAGGGCTTCATAATATTTGGTATCCTTTTGGGGTTTTCCCTCACTCCAGGCCGATTTTTTTGCAGTGACGTTTTCTTCATGTTCACCGTCTCCAAATTCACCGCCATGACAGGACCAACCTGATTCTACCTGTAAAAGTTCGACATAATTTCCAGCGTTTTGTCCACAAACAGAATAAAATCTTGCGACTTAGTAGTCTTGGGCAGGTAAAAAAAAAAAATTAAAAGAAAACTCAAACGTAGCGTGGAAACATTAAGACAAAATGAAATAATCGTCAACAACAAAATAAAAACGAATTACAAAATTACACAAAAGAAAATTAAAAGTTTGACTAACATGAAAGGAAACGCAAAACAAAAACACGAAAAGGCATTAAAAAAAAGAAAAATCAACGCAATAAACTGAAAATCAAAAGTTCAAAATGTTCACGGATAACAGAAAGAAAACGAAACAAAACGATTAACTTAACGTCAATTGACCATTCTTCAAAAAATCCACGTCAGGCAAAAAAACTTACTTGAACTAGAAAAAAACACCCAACAGGGGTAATATCAATAACAGAATGTTCTGTTTGTATTTTTAGACTAAAGATAACTACTGATAACTGTAGTAAAAGAGATAATCAACTACCTCGAAAAAGAGTTCGTGTTTTGTGTGCGATCTGCCGAAGAAAAATTAGCAAAAAGTAGTTTGCAAAAATCTACTTTAAGGACTAGAATCTATGGTAATGTTCTTCCCTACCCTGAATGGCGTGATCAATCAGAAAGATCTCTCGGTGAACAAAAGCCGTTGTTTTTCGCTTATGTGGGAGATTTGGATTTTCTAAGCTTGGTGGACGAATACGCGTTTTTCCTGGTCAGAAGTGAAGGTTGGATGTGTGACCCCATTTTGTCGTTTCTACGTTGCCTTTTGGACTGTTACGACGGACTATCGTTTGAACTATGATTTGGCTACAAGTGTTGCGGTTGAGAGACAGAAGAAATCTGTTGCAGACGTTTATTGCTACTATAAGTTGATTGCCTTTCTTTTCTTTTCTTTACAACCACAGTAACATCATTGGAACATTCTAAAATATTCCTCTTGAATAAATAATACAGAGTATTAAAGGAATTTAAAAAATTTAAAATCTGAAATCTGCATATCGGTTCCGGCATTCTCGTGCTCATAGACATCGCATACGTGTGCGATAATGTGTCGCCCCTATATTCTGGGGGAGAAACGAATGGTGTTTCTGACGCTGTTAGCTGTGGTTCGAATCGTGATTTGGATGACGCGAGTAGAGGGAATCTTGCGATACGAACGCTATTCTCATGAGGCTCTGGTCGGATTATTTCAGTATCAACTGAAGGTGAAGATCAGTACTGTTTGATGTCGACAAATTTCAGCGAAAGGTGGGTGAAAGTAGTGTGCTTGGTTGATGTAAAAGGGGCTAACACACAGTTCCTTTTTTTAAGTCAACTTGGTCCCAACGGGGCGGTTTCCTGAGAACCCTTCCCCTGGTTAAGTGAAACACTATTTGTTTTCCTTGTTAATGTGAATAAATGTTGCGCCCGGCCTGTTCTCGTCATTTTCTTTTGTTACGATCTATTCCTAACATTCCCAGTTTGTTTTTGTCCCTTGTTTTCATCTCAGCTGGATCAGTATTTGATTTTCCCATTCCGTCATTTATTTTTATCCTTCCTACTCCATTAGTGTTGTGGTACGATCCACCTAATTTACATAGTGGAGTACCGACCATATAAATATGGGTTGGTACCGGGAAGACGGGGAAGTAACAAGAGATCCAATCCAGAGACTCTGCCCGACTGCGATTAAGTCAACCCATTCTACAGGAACAGTCTTCCCAAGAATATACCAAAACTAACTGTAAATATTGTGTACCTTTTCCTTGTTTCAATACATTTTGTTTACGTACATTTTGTGTTGTATTATTATTATTCCATGCTTATCCAAGCTTCAACAATTAGTGAGCATGCTTCTTGATTCTGGCTATCGATAGAATACAGCGACGACTCTTATTATTTTTAGGGATGTACGGGCCCTACTAATATCTGCTTTGTTTTAATTTGTTTTGTTATAATCTTTTGTTAGTTTTCGGGGTTCATTCCCAGCTCTTCATGTCATGATTCGTAAAATTTTTATATATTTTTTATTATGAACTTTCAACAGATTTTTATACCATGGTGTATTGTGTAGGTCCCCTGTGAATGTGTGGTATTGTTGTATAGTGATTTTCCAAGCTTAGCTTAGAGGTCGAAATAAGGAGCACCCAGGGAGGATCGAACTCACTACTCAGTCGTAATTGTTCTATCGAGACAAGCATGCTAACCATTACACCAGGTTGAGGTGTCCAAAGTTTTTTTTCCAAGCGTAGCTTAGATGTGGCGCACTGCCGAATGGTACTGTGTGGTAATGCGGGATTAAATGGTGAGGGATGCGTTCTTGTGGTAAATGGATAAATTGTATTGGATGAATGGGTCGTGATTGTGATTAACTAGGACTAGTATAGTTGGCAGAAACCAGACCTTCCCTTCTTCCCCTTTGGTCTTATACCACATTTATTGTATTTTTACAATTATAAATATATTGATTCTATCAGCAGAATACAGCGGCCACTCATTATTTTGAGGGGTGGACAGGTCCTACAAACATTTGTTTTGTTTTAGTTGTATCATTTTTTTTATAATTTTTATATAATGATATATAAAAAAAAAATTGATGAAAGTCCGAAATATATAAAAAAAATATATGAACCCAGAAAATGAACTAAACAAAAAAAAAAAAATTTTAGTTCATTTTCTGGGTTCATCACCTCTCCATCATTTCATGATTCATGAAATTTTTATATATTTTGGACTTTCATCAGTTTTTTAGATCATGTGGTGTTCTGTAGGTCCCCTGTGAATATGCGGTATTGTGGTATATGAAGGATTCAATGGTGATGGATGAGTTCTTGTAGTAATTAGATAAATTGTATTAGATAAATGGGTCGTGATTGTGATAGTTAGGAAAGACCAGCCTCTCCCCCTTCCCTTTCGGCCTTGTGCCACAATTATTGTACTTTTTACAATAATAAATATGTTATGCATCTGTGTACAGTTAATTATATGAAAAGTATGTTTATTCATTAGTTGGAAATACAATAAATTTAAAAAATTGTATGTCTACGAATATTTGTTTCCTCCCACTATATATGTCTGATGCTGAACTCCATGAGAGCAACACTACGCCTTCTTGTACACTATTTACATTATTCGGACTATTGTCCTCATCTTTGCCGCCATATTTAATACAACGTTTCGGTCGTTGTACACTCTGGCCTTCTTCAGGTGGTTGGAATGTCAAAACTGAACCCTTTATTTCGCTCACTGGGGTAGACTGTTCTAGTTCCACGTGGCATCTCTAATGGATGTCTGTTATTAGTTATCTCCTGTTAATTCCCCTCTCCAATAACTGGTTAAGGCGGGTCTCAGAAATATAGACAGATACGCCTTCTTGGTCTCACGTTTTCCACTAACACGAAGTTGAGCGACTATATTGAATTAACTGCTACGACTGCTGCGAGCAAGGTTGGTTCACTCTATCGCTCCCAAAATTGTTTATAGCCAGAAACCATCTTGCATATTTATAAATCTACCATTAGTTCTTGTATTGACTACTGCTGCCATATCTGGTTTGGTGATCCTACTGTTCACTTCGAGATTCTTGACAAAATGCAGAGAAGTATTTCCAATACAAACGATCTTGACCAGACATCTCATCTCCATTCACTTTCTCACCGACGTGACATGGCTTCCCTCTGTCTGTTCTACAAATATTTTCATGGAAACTATTCTGATGAGCTTTTTATCCTTAGTTCCTCGGCTACATGAATTTAAACGTGCTACTTGATTGGCATCTAGGTCTTACCATTTTTACTGTTGGACTAGCTAGATGCAACCGTCACTTCTATTCTAGCAGTTCCTTTTCTTGGGCTTCTGTGGAACTCCTTTCCGATTTCTTACTTCCCAGTCAATTACAATCTTCAAACATTTAAATGCAACACCAATCATCATCATCTTTTTTCTTGAACCCTGTTCCTTTTTTCTCCTTTCTTCAGCCCTCCTCATTTTCAATCTTCTCATTCTCTTTCACTTCCTGTCCCCCCCCGAATTCTAGTGACAATGTGGCCTTGTTTGCGGTGAAACGATTAATATATATATATATATATATATATATATATATATATATATATATATATGTTGTAAAGTACGAATGGTTTTTCTTTCTCTCTATGAGTTCGAATCCCTCGTCGCCAAGTTGTTATAGAGTAGTTTCACAGTGAAGGCTTGTATTTCACTAAGTCGGCCCTTAAATAGGTTCGACGTACAAAACGTTAGGGACTTCATATAATTAGTAATGACACAGCAATCTAGTTGTGGTGGCTGATACTTTAATGTCCGACATCGACTGACTGACCAACTCCCTGAGCCTTAGTGACTGCGACTGCTCCTACTTATTATAGGTGGGAGAGTCTATTAACAATAGAATACGTGTGTTCTAGTATAACAATATATATATATATATATATATATATATATATATATATATATATATATATATGTTAGGGTTATGACATTTTGATTTTTGTAAAGTGACGTTGGAACGAACTTTAACAACAACTTCAATTACCGAATTAGAGATCTAATCAGAGAATAAATAGGAAGGGACCGAAATTTCTGAAGAAGAATCCACAAGAAAAAGTCGTCGTCGTCGGCATCCGTCTGTCTCGAGAGACAATGTAGTAGCGCGGTGCGCTACGAGGCTAGGCGGAATATATGGAGAACTAGGGCTGCCCAGAAGTCTAGTTCCCCCTCTCAGCCTTGCTAGCAGAGTCCAAAGGAAAGGATAAACCAATACAGTTTGGTACCAGCGCGGCTGCAGGAGTTGCCGGAAGGTAGCACAAAGTGCCGTCTATCCGCCTTCGGGGCTCCACTCCAGGTTTGAACTCAGAGTTGTCCTTCTAGACCAGTTGCCATCCAAGGCTATAGAACCCAGTCTGTCCTGCTATTTACCCATAGCTGGAGGGAGAAGAAGAGGATTCACACCTTTCTCAAGAGTATTAGCACGTAAGTGAATGTGATGGATTCGACTGGAATTCGAACTTGGCTCTCCGATTCCTCAACCTGAGCCACTATCCATTACTCCATCGTGCCTCCTCACACAAGAAAAAGTAAGAAGTATAATAAAACCAAAATGTCAACCAAATTATTAACATCTTCAAAGTTATCAACCAGCAAAGCAGCACATTTCTGTCAGCAGTTATCTCCAGAAGGGATTAACGTTGAGACACCTTCTGGTATTTACATTTTTATCTCCAGAAGGGATTAACGTTCTTAATCTGGTATTTACAGATCCACTATTAAAGAAGCTGTTAAACTCAAAGAAGAAAATACTGCACTTAAAAAATCGGTCATTTTATTTTGATCGTAAACAAACTGGTGGCCAGGAATATCAAGTGCTTGTTTTGAAGCATGAAAGAAGAGAACTTAAATTAGAAGCATTAGATCTTCCAAGTGGAAAAGCGGATACTGTTGTCAAAGGAATAACAGCTATTCAGCGAACATGACGAATGTGAACACTGGAAACGGAAATGGAATTATCATTCAGTTACAAAGTCTATTTGCTCAAAAGAAACTCGAAGAATCATTGGCTGTCAACGTAATGATCTTGACCGAGTTCTTTGTGTAGTAATAGATGACGAACTTGGGGGGAACAAAACCTCGCCCAGTATCGAATATCCATTTATTAGTGAACTTGTAAACAACTATGAGCAGCTCAAGAAGATTTTCAAGAATGTTAAAGAAGAGATTACTGAAACAGCAGTATGGCGTGATATGAAATTTTTATTTCATTTAACTCGAGTTTTCAGCTTTTTCGAAGAAACTGGAAGATTCCGTAAATAGAAGTTTCCAGAGATACGTAACGCAAGATGGACTTCTAGAGCAATATTAGTTCTTTTGGTATTTACTCTTCTACCAGAGAAAAGAGACTTGTTACTCGAAATTTGTAGATTCATTTGTAGATGAGCGGATCATTGATTTACTGATCAAATCAACAATGCAGATGATTATCAGAAGCTATGTAGCAGCTTGCAAGCTTAAAAAAAGGGCTAAGCTCTGAAAAAGTTTTAAAATCAAGAACAATGGAAACAGGAAATTCCTCAAACAAATTATTATGCAGAACGGGTAATCAAGCGCTTTCAAGATCTTTATGACGTCCGTAAAAAGGAGAAACTTCAGTCTACTTTTATTTTGTTTAATAAAACAAAATAATTGTATATGATGTTATAATTATACTAAATATTCCACATTGTTTTTCTTGATATAGCTTTTCTTAATTGTAGATGTATGTTTCTAATTGTATATGCAAGTTTGCAATTTTTGTTTATTTGTAAGTTTAAATGCGTTAAAAATACATAAGTACCTATCCAATTACATCGTTATAATTGAAAAAGTATAACGTGTTAAACAAGCCATGATTACAATTAAACGAAAAATAAGAAAAAAAGAACACGAGCCTATAAAAAAATTTATTATATTCAAAGGTAAGAAAATAAAATAAAAATCAAGTAATTATTACAATTGAGCAAAATAATACGGTTACCATTAAAATTTTATTCATCTTCAGATCCATAAAATTCATAGTCTTCGTTATTGGAATAATAATGGACTATTCCTGACATTATAAATACTGCGCCTCTCAAGAAGTATGAGGAGAGATAATTGAGAGCATATTGTAAGGACATTGGAATAGTGATACTTGTCGAGACAACATAGTTCACTCTAACCAAATCTGATAGTCATTACTAATACTTCTACTTCTTTGTATTATATGTCTGTTGTAATATATCTTTGTATTCCATACCTGTGTTCGTGTTATTCTTTCATTGGTTCTAACATTGGACCATCACCGTGGTACAAGTAACTTGAACCATAACAGTTATCAAAACTCTGATACTCATTTTCAATTCTATCATCGTCGTTAAATGATACGCCATCTTCCGTTTCATTGAGAGTATTGCTAATGATACATTTTTTAAAAGATTTCACAACAATTTCTGGTCTAATATTATCCCAAGCTTACTTAACCCATTCGCAGACTTGTGCAATGCTGGGTCTTTTTATTCTTCCTGTAAGTCTAAAGGTCATGATCAGGTATTGCCATCTACGTGTTCCATTGCTCCTTCATGTTTAAGTCTAAGCTAATAGGAGTTGCCAGGTAGCTAATTTCGGCCGAAGATCGCTAATATTAAACCATAATATGATATATTACACGTAGGGGATTTTTAAAAGATATTTTTAGCAAAATAAAGTTCGCCTTATATGCCGTCAATTACGGTACATGCTGAAAAAATATGTATATAACATTTAAAAATAAGACAATTTACCTAAAAATATATATTTTATTAGATTAAAAATGTAGGAAATCAGGAAAATTTAAGACTTAATATCTGATTTAGCCCCTCCCCATTTTGTGGTGGCCTGTTTGTAAAGTTACGTTCATATTGACAATGAATCTTTTAAGTCTGTGTCGCTAATAAAATGAACATTTTATCGAATGTCAACAATGCGACGTAAATGTCTGCATTGTTTCTATTTCTGTAGGTTTGCCATTGAGTCATGATAAAAGGAAGTTATCTCAGGGAAACAAAGAAATGTTTATGCGACATTTGAATGGACGTATGTCCACTATTTTCTATTTTCGGCTTTTCGAAAACTGTCGAGTTTTATTTTGTTTTGGATAAAATCACAAAATAATTAACTTAGAACTGACGAGAATCTGCCGATTGTCTCTTTCAAACTAGGCAAATATAATAACAGTGATAAAAAAAAGTTATTTGCTTGTTAGGTTATGTATTTAATTACATCAGTCAGTTATGTGCCATACGTGATACACGTTTAGGCCATCATGTATCTTTCGATACATGACTGGCGACGCAGATTTTTTTCTCGCAGTAGGTTATCATTTCTTTCTGCGGTAGACCAGTTGCCATCCAAGGCTATAGAACCCTGTCTGTTCTGCTATTTACCCATAGATGGAGTGAGAAGAAGATGATACATATCTTTCCGAAGGGTATTAGCACGTAAGTGAATGTAATGGATTCGACTGGAATTCGAACTCGGCTCTCCGATTCCTCAATTCGAGCTGTTATCCATTATTCCAATCAGCCTGTATTAACTTATTTAATATCGAATATTTTATAGGACATAAATAATGTTTTCTTTATTTGGTTTTTATGATTTATCAACCTTTTGCAGGTTATTTAAAGCCAGAAAATATTTTTAGATTGTAAGAATATTTTGGAGAAAATAATAATTTACTGATACAAGGCTTACTAATTAACCCATAGCCGGGGCGAGAAGAGGTGGATTCCTACTTTTCCCAAGGGTATTTGCGCGTAAGTGAATATAACAAACCCGACTGGAATTGGAACTCAGCTCTCCGATTTATAATTTTGAGACGTTATCTATTACACAACGCGTACATCAAAGCTCACAGAATTTGGATTTCTAAAGCTGTCACCCATCTAGGTACTGAACAGGTTCAGCGTTGCTGAACTTCGGTGATCTTACGAGAACTGCTGTTTCAACGTGATATGGCCGTAAACAGACATTGTAATGAATTATTAGATAAAGAGACATATATTCATATATCCACTTTTCACTTGGGTCAAAAGTGTAGGTAAATGTCTGGTTTACACAACAAATTTCTTATTTAAGCCAGTGATCGGAGTTCGATCCCTAGGTTTTCAAGGCAGATAGCTCGTGCCTATTTTGGTGGATTGGCGCAATACATGCTGCCAGTTTCTATTTCACCTTTGCCATATGAAAGTAACTTTATGGAACATTAGATAGTTACGTATCTCCACAAAGTGTTCGAGCCTTGACAGCGTTTCGAATACTGCACGTAGCATTCTAGATCGGTCTGCGTTGACACTGCGGAATTACCTCCACCTTGCCTGCCAATTAACTTCCCTTAATACCGCTAGGTTGCGTGGCAATCAGCAGTATGAAAAGAAAATACTAATACTTTTTCTTCCGGATGTAGTAGAGACAATACGGGATTTTTCTCCGTTGGGGAAGATTTAATTCCTCGAGCAAACTGACTACTTAATTTCACTAAATGTGGCACGCAAATGAGAACACACGCGCGCACAAACTACTACTACTAATCCCATCAAAACTTCTGCTAATGTCTTCCCTAAATCTCTTGACTTCAGTATGCCTCGTTAGGGTTAAGTTTTCCAAGCACTCTTTCCTCATTATATCCAATGTAATGTCAGCTGCCATTTCATGATTCTAAGTGAAAGTGTTCTCTCTGTTTCTATTTTCTTTAAAACTTCCTTGATTATTCGTCCAGTCCAATGAAATTTTAGTATATTTTTGTAGCACACAAATCTATCTATCTATCTATCTATCTATCTATCTATCTATCTATCTATATCTATCTATCTATCTAATAATAGAGCACCCTGACGGTCCGCGTAGATGAAAACTAGGTAGGTTTACCTGACTCTTTAGGTTCATATCTATCTATCTATCTATCTATCTATCTATCTATCTATCTATCTATCTATCTATCTATCTATCTATCTATCTAATAATAGAGCACCCTGACGGTCCGCGTAGATGAAAACTAGGTAGGTTTACCTGACTCTTTAGGTTCATATCTATCTATCTATCTATCTATCTATATCTATCTATCTATCTATCTATCTATCTATCTATCTATCTAATAATAGAGCACCCTGACGTTCCGCGTAGATGAAACCTAGGTAGGTTTACTTGACTCTTTAGGTTCATAGTTATCTATCTATCTATCTATCTATCTATCTATCTATCTATCTATCTATCTAATAATAGAGCACCCTGACGGTCCGCGTAGATGAAACCTAGGTAGGTTTACCTGACTCTTTAGGTTCATATCTATCTATCTATCTATCTATCTATCTATCTATCTATCTATCTATCTTTCTCATGTTGTCTGTCTGTGTGTCTGTCGTGGCCGTTGTTATCTCGCCCAGGCCGCATTTCTCACCCGATTTCGATGCGGTTTTCAACACAAGTTTGCAAATGGCTGCCGTAAGGACATGACGGAGCCCGATTTTTGAATTCGGAATCAGGTTCCGAAAAAATCGGTAATCGAAAAAATTCTGCTTCCAGAAGGAATGATTGCATTTCAACCAAATTTGACACCCTCTTAGAGTCTACCATTAGAAGTGTTGTCCAGAAGTTTCATGACCACGGACCCCTAAACAGCGCGGAAAATCGATAAAACCCAAAACCGATACGCCCAGATTGCGTTTGAACCGCATGTCGGTTTTTAGCGAAAACCGAGCGGATTTATGAAGAGGCCATTGGGAGTCATCATGTGAAGTTTCAACTCTGAGCACCCCCCCCAAACAGAGTGCAAATCGACAATCGTTCAACCCTTAAAAATGTTTTTTCCGTTTTTTAAAGCTGATCGTATTGTGTTTATTTTGTTTAGTTCTTTTTCGTAACAGATTTAATGTTTGCTATAGAGCTTAGAAAAAAGTTGGCAGTGTGATAAGGCCAGGAAGTAAGCCATGTAACAACATCAGCACGGCAAAGGCACTCCTCTAAAGGCAAGGAAGGGCAAAAATATTTTAAGTCAAGTGATAGCGATTGCTGTATTAGTCGTACTATTTTTGAATCAAGCCCGGGCAACGCCGGGTCATGCTGCTAGTACGTTATAAATAAGTCAATTTGCAGACAAATGCACCAGCGATAAAAAAGTAAAAACAACGAAAAACTGAAATTTATATTCACTCTAAATTAAATCATTGACTGTCGCAAATGTTCTGCAAAAAAATGAACGTGATGATCTAGATAAATGCAAACCTGGACATGATATCTAAGTGGGTTATAAAGAATGTTATCAAAAAAAAAAAAAAAAAAAGAAATCATGTCATCCGACAAAAGAAAATGTGAGACTACTAAAAACTCGAATTGTTTATTTTCTACTCAGATAATCTAAATATTCGACAATAAAATTTCAGTCGCAGTATCTGTAGGCATTTAAGTTTGTAGAGATAGTTGGCATATTCCCATTAATACACTATAA
This sequence comes from Acanthosepion pharaonis, assembly GCA_903632075.3. Taxonomy (NCBI): domain Eukaryota; kingdom Metazoa; phylum Mollusca; class Cephalopoda; order Sepiida; family Sepiidae; genus Acanthosepion; species Acanthosepion pharaonis. The sequence goes on from CAHIKZ030005500.1 coordinate 71,632, forward strand.
AGAAAGATACAAATCTGAGTGCATAATGATACTAAATAAATAGGTTATGCAAAAGTTATGAACAATTTTGAATCCCCTATAATCAACGTCTTCCTGTTTGAAGATATCGGAGAAAATTATTGCTGTAAACTAGGGAAGGTTACGGAATTGAATAAACACACGAAGGTTGGTAATGAACGATAATACTTAGGACACGAACAACACATATAAGATTCGCCAGCAGCGCGTAGAAGTAGTAGTCAACTGCTAGAAGTGAGTCAAGTGAATTCCACAATGAATTTCCAACTGCAGGATATTTACCAACCGCCCCACTCGGTCAGATGTGGCACGAGGCCGAATTTAATGTGGGGTATCCGAGCCCGTAGGCTCGGCCAAAAATTCCCCGTAGACCTCGTATAAAACGGAATCGAGTGGCTGTTTCCCGAGACGAGACTCTGCCCTTCGACATAGCCTCGTCTGGGGATCCCCTCTGCCCGGAGAGGTAGAGAGTTTGACCAACACAGCTGGAAACAAATCTCTAACTGCAGGATATCTACCAACCGCCCGACTCGGTCAGATGTGACACAAGGCCGAATTTAATGTGGCGTATCCGAGATCGTAGGCTCGGCCAAAAATTCCCCGTTGACTCTGTATGAAACGGGGTCGGGTAGCTGTTTCTCAAGATGAGATTCTGCCCTTCGAAGTAGGCTTTTCTGAGGATCTTCCTTGCCCAGACGCAGAGAGTTTGACCAGCACAACTGGAGACGAATCTCTAACTGCAGACCAACATACTGTATTTACTACTGTATTTATGTGAATGGGGACATACCCATTATCGTTCGTAGGTATCCTACAACAGTTATATATAAATTTTTTAAATATCCGAACAATTGGTACCCCGACTACATGAAATTAAACGTTCTACTAGATTGGCATCTAGGTCCCACCATTTAAATGTCGAAATAGCTAAATGCAATCGCCAATTCTAATCCAACAGTTTATTTTCTCGTACTTCTCACCTGGTAGCTACAATCTTCAAAACCTTATAACTGCAATCTTCAAAAATTTCTTCTCTCTTCTTGAACTCTGTTCAATTTTGTCAATCCTCCCTATTCTCAGTTTTCTTTTTCGCTTCCACTTTCGCACGCTGTAACCCCCCCCCCCCACCGCCATGTTCTCGTGGCATTACCGCCTTGCTTGGGGTGAAATGATTTAAAAAATATTGAATGCCAAAGTGAAACAGTTCTGTGGAACGCATCCCGACATCTTAAATAACTCCATTAGACTAAAGTAGTGTTGTTATTGATGAAATTATATCTGTGGAGGGGGGGAGATATAAATGTAAACCTGGGTTATAATTATGCACCGGGGGAAGGCGCCGAAGATGTGGGAATGGTAAATTTAAAATTTTCATCTTTAAAAATATTTTAAGTTTTAAAATATTTTAATTTTAAAGTTTTTGCTCGCCCCACGTGTCTGGACTCACAGCCTAACCGATCTCATTCAGTTTCCCTAAACTTTCATTTTTGCCTTTATTGCTGCTGTTTTTAAATATCCCACATTGTAACAACAAAAGATCTGTTTAAGATATGTATACAAGAGTTTAAGATATGTAAAAAGTAAATAAATAATTTGAGAATATCTCATGTTAAATAAACCAAATATCAATTGTATAAAATTTGAAAACCTCAACTTGACTTCTTAATATAGTTACTTTATAATTCATAATAGAAGTGAGAAGTTTGGAGAAGAGGATTAAAATCATATGCAACGCAAGTTAACGTAAAATCGACAAGGAGCATGGAATAGTGAGATAGATAAAAATGACCTATGCTGAGAATACCATGGACTGAATATGTGATTAACGAGGAAGTTTTAAGGTAAATGAAAACAAAAAAGGACGTTTATATTTAAAATCAGAAAAAAGTCAGTTGAAATGTCTAGGGCACCTAATGTCTCGATCTACAATCCATCTATGAAAGACTTTTGGGATGTTAAAGTATAAGTTGTCTCAAAATCAATGTATACGTTAACTCTTCGTGTTGGCTGTCTACCGTAGAGCAGAACATAACAAAATTGTTTCGCATGCCATTTCACTTGTGTCATGAGTTCGATGGGCCAAAAAGATTATGACCACCTACCCAATAAAGTGCTGATCCTCGATGCATCTACAAAACAGCGCTTAACCGATCAGGCAGGGATTCTAGAGAACACCTAAAGCAGGTTTTCTTTATGTGCCGTATCCCCTTTGGACGTAGGCGATCATGGCTCTCCATAACTTCCTGTCCTTTGTAGCTCTTAATAAAATTCGTCTTTCTGTTATTTCTCCTAAACACAGTTCCGCCATCCATTTACTCAAGCTCACTAAGTATGTTATGCGTTGTTTTCATCTGTCCCTTTTGCTCTCTGTCCCGTGAGTATCAGATTTTTCAAACCCTCTTTCCTCATTATCTGTCCTAAAAATGTCAACTGTCCCTTCCTGATGTTAAGTATAAATTTCTTTTTTGTTTCCATTTTCTCTAAAACTTCACCGTTGCTCACCTGTTCAGTCCAACATCCTACTGTAGAACGACATTTCTGCTGCTTCAAGTCTCCTCTTCATCCTTGAGGAGATCGTCCAGTATTCACTACCATAAAGGAGGACAGATATCTGGTATCAGTTTAGTACTCTTTTCTTTGTTTTTCTATTTCTTACTACTCTGCTTAGTTTTTGGAATGCTTCCTTGACTATCCCAATACGCCTTCGGATTTCAGTGTCACACATTCCGTCCTGTTCCTAGATATTCAAATTATTGTACTTGTTTGATTTTGGTATCCCCGATTTGCAATTCGCTCTTTGGGCTCATCTTTTTGCTCCCAACCATTGACGTTTAATCCTTTCTTCTCGTTTTCCTTCACTTTCTACTATAGGAGTTTTTTGCGGTTTTCTTTCCGTGTCTGCCATCAACGCTGTGTCATATGCATATCTTATGTTGTTAAGATTGTGACCGTCAATAATGAATCCTGGTAGGACTTCCAATTCTCTCAGAATCGCCTCACTGTTTAGGATGAATAAGAGAAGACACATCCTTGTCTTACACCCCTTTCTATTTTTGTATATCTGCTGAACTCATTTTCTGTTGTTGCAATGTTGTTTTTTTTTGTTCAAATTAGACGAGAATTAGTAAGGTTGTACTTGGAGAACGTATCGATACTAATACATAGAACGGAAATACTTGAGTAAATCAGATACTACAATAATATGGTTACTTACCATATTTATAAGTAGGAGCAGTCCATTGTCATGATATTAAGGAAGAGCAGGAAGTACGCTACAGCATTTATCAGTAGAACCGGTTTGCTGGCAGTATCTATATTATTAATCTATAAAACACAGGTTTACATCCTTTT
>CAHIKZ030005500.1:80000-182500 GCA_903632075.3 Acanthosepion pharaonis
TAGGCGTGAGCATTTAAATTATGTCGTTTCGGAAAATGTTTTAACATAGTCTTTAGCAATAAAAAAGGGGGCCTTTATGAAAGTCATTCAACTCTTTCCCCTTGCTCAGAACAGCAGCATTCAACACATCAAAATAAAATACTCAACCTCACTTTACCTGTTCATAAGCCACCAACAATAACAGCAGTTGTTACGAGACTATCAGTCATTCTTATCGCATATTGCTGGCCATAATGTTTATACTCACCAGTTTATTGGGTCTTTGATGAATGAAAAATTATTTAAGAAATAATATGACGACATTATATATATATAGGGTGACCACAAAAAATGGGAATTTTTGAAGTGCGTATTGCCAGACATGAGCAAGTGGCAACACTGCGTGACAGTGACCTTGAGCAAGTAAACATTTCGCCATTTTAGCAACCATGGATCAGTGGAACGGACAACAGCGTGTGTTAGCAGCAGTCAATGAGGAATCTCAACAGCAGATTTCAAGAATGCATTCGTGCAGGAGGACGCCATCTACAGGACGTAATTTTAAAAAAATGAAAATTCCATCATTGTTTCTTAAATGGCATGTTTTAAGGTTTCAATTACTGTGAATAAAATATTTTTCTTCCATCACTCTTGGTTTTATTGGATTGTTAAAAAGTCCCCGTTTTTTCGGGGGTCACCCTGTATTTTCAAACAGATGAAAAGAAGGACTTCAATATAACATTGACACAACATAGTGTTGCACCTGATTTTTCCTTTTCATTTGCTCATGCATTGGGCAAAGTTTAGCTTGTTAAATCATCCCTCTTCTCTGTTTAACTCCCCTCTCTCTCTCTCTCTCTCTCTCTCTCTCTCTATATATATATATATATATATATATATATATATATATATGATAAAAATATAATTTTAAGGTATGTTATTTTTATAGAAGTGCTCAATAACAGGGATACAACGCAAGTAAATATAAAAGTAGAATTTATCTAATGCGTAAACGCATTTAAGCAGGAAACAGACTGTCACCACTCAGTGTTGACCTTAATTTTCAAGATTATTGCATTAAATATATAAGTATTTTTATAATCCTCCTTACTTTCCTGACCTTGATCCATCTCGCTATCATCTTTTCAAATCATTCTGGCAGGGGAAAAGTTTATTAATAACGAACAGGTTAAGGTTGGTATTGAATGTTTGATTACATCGAAACATGAAGAGTTTTACGCCCGATCGATTAACAATTACTGGATTATATTATCGATAATGAAAAGAAATATCTTGATTAAATATATCAATTAAGACCAAAGGATCATTTGTTACTTTTCTGCCTTTAAATGCAACAGGGTTTTCTTTCGAACTGCGCGCGCACACACACACACACACACACACACACACACACACACACACACACACACACACACACACACATATATATATATATATATATATATATATATATATATGGGGAGTAGTTTCCTAAGCGTAGCTTAGACGCGGCACAAGGCCGAAAGTATGGGGTATCCAGTGAGAATCTAACTCACTATTCAGTCGTAATTGATCTAACGGAACAAGCTTGCTAAACATTACACCACATCGAATTGCCCACATCACTCTCGGGGATATTTGTACTGAAAATATCATACAAAAATATTTTCTAAAATTCAAAACAAAAAATTTTCATCAAAAATTAACAATCGGTTATTTCCAACAGTTATCTTTAAATATTACGTCTCCACGCTCAGAGTCTTTGTTACAACTCTATCTCTAATTACAACTGACATTGGTCAACAGCATGCACAGGGATCATGACCAAAGATATATGGAGATGAATACTGTTTTAGTTTACATCATAATGACAACATGCGTATGTATGTACAAAACACAGATGCTAGCAGTAACCTTACAGAGAATCATCGATTTTTATTCTTACCAATATTTACCTAATTATCATATATATATATATATATATATATATATATATATATATATAGCTGGCCAGTCGTATTCGAAGATACCCGTCTACTAGGGCGGTTAGCCAATCCCTATTGCAGACGCTTACTCAGGCGCATTTGTGTTTATTCAACACCCACAGAGCCCACCTGTGGCTTATACTGCAACTATGCTGAGCAGACCTTAGTTACAGTTTCTGGGAGAGAGCGCGCTATCTAGCATGATCAACAATTTTCAAAAAGCCAAAACGCTTAATTCCTCGGCCACGATGACTTTTGACTTCGTGCAAGCACAGCTATCGACGCCACCCCGCAAGGCTTCCATCTACCCAATTTCACTCACGAGTCAACACGTGGTATGGTTTTCAGGCACTTTTCAAAGATGCCGCACGCTGGGACCGACCCCTCTCCAGTCCGATAACATCAGGAAGTCTCCATCCTGACAAATTGACCATGGTGAGATTCGAACCCGGGTCTCATGGTCAGGATGCGAACCACTCGGCCACGTGTCCATCTATCATTATCATGAAGACTTTAAAACGTCTAGTAGTTTTTCCACAATTCTATCCTTAAAGATCATTATCAGTCTCCTCTAGTATGGTGGGTTTTAGTTGTGAATGTTAGAACGAATGGAACTAAGGAATGTATTTCGTTAGAACATTTTCCATGGAAATAGCGATAGAGCAGCAAGAGGCTAGCGATGTTTTGTATGTGAAAAAGAGGTCGAAATTAATTTGTCACCCACAAGGACGCGTAAACGTTTTTGAACTCTATTGCGACTGGAAACTGAAGACTGAGCAGTTTCTGTTAATATATGGCAGCAGTACTCCATATTCGGCTTGATTTGGTCCTTGTAAAGGTAGAGGATAGCACAAGGGGTCAGGTACTTACTAAAGGGCTACTGGGAACCGACCATTTTTCCAGCATCTTTAATTACTGATCAAACGTACGAGTTCCACATGCGGTCTAGGTTGAGTTTTAGCCCCAATAGACGCCCAAAACACGGGGCTCCCAGAGAGAACACCCGTTCATTGTGCTCATAACCTTGTGGATAGTAATTTGGTACATTTGGTTATAGGTAGGCACCGACACTTTACCCGCTGCACACAGGATGACTCATTACCCTATGACAATACGGCTTTCTGATATCTTCAAACTAAAGATTAACTTAGTCTGAAAGAAGAGTGGGTTAGTTTAACCTTGCAAGTATAGAGGACAATGATGACATGTCTGTTTTAAAAATTAACATTCGAAATCATGATTTTTTTCTAGTTCAGTTCTATTCGGACGTGAGGATAGTGTGACAGCTATAGACGTGAGCAGTGGACGTGATCCGAGTTCAAATTCTGGGCTATTCTGTTGTGTTCACTTTCTCACAAATGCCATTGCAAAAAAAAAAAAAAAAGAAATCACGAATCTGTCTCTCCCACCACCCCAAAACACAGCCGGCTATAACAGAACCAACTTGGCTATCTAGCATTGGGTGCCAACAGAGCCTAGAAAAAAGATAACACTGAAATGAAAACAAGCTTGAAGAGAAATGGTTTCTGTAAGACTTTGTTACCCTAGACATACACACACTGTTACTACGGTTGTAGTACATGTACTCCAACGACACTAATGGGGGTACAAAAATTGTGTTATTTGTTTCTCGTTAAACTCATTACCTATAGAGATTGTCAGGGTCATATGCTGAGTAAGTCTATTACATGACACCTCTTGGGGTGTTGGAAATTATTTGGCATCTCCTCTATAAGCAACACGAAACAGACGTACTCGGTTACATGGTATCAGCAACATAGAGCAGTCCTTGATTTTATACATTCGAAGAAGGGTTTGATTTGGTCGATTTTGTTTAGCGGCATATCAACACATCTATGGGTTATTTAATGGCGAAATCTAAATATTTTGAAGACAATTTTATGGTTTCAACTGCAGATAAAATGTATTATTGGTCAATTTGCTATAAAATATATTGTTGGTAATTCTACTATAAAATATCTACTATTGGTCATTTTGTTCATATAAAAAGCTACTGTTGGTATTTTTACTATAAAAATATGTATTCTTATACTTTCATTGTGTTTTCTTTTGTTTTCTTTTGGCGGGGGGGTCACTATTTGCCCATAACTAGAACTAACAGGTGCTACCAATCCGGGCCAGAGTGGATTTGGGAACAACAACAGGTGGTTCCACGCTCCTCGAAATTCCCAGTTTCCTTGTTGCCGGATGTAGTTTATCGTCGTACCCAGAACTCGAAGAAGGGGAACCAGTCCATGTTCATAGATAAGTCTAAGAGGTTCCACTCCTCGTTTGGAAACAGAGTTGACCGCTTGATAGATTCTCACCAACCAAAGCGAGAAAAGAAGTTTACCCTGCTATTTTGACAATAGTTGTAGGTGGTGGGGAACCAATTCATACATTTCTCAAGGATATGGGTACATTGTGAATACCAACTACCTTCATCTGAATGTGAACTTGAATCGGTCGTTTCATTTGTCACCAGTCCATTCTGACCTCCGCCTTTTTATTTTAGAAGATCTCAAGTAATGATCACTGGCGCTGGTGAAATGCATGGAACTATCTCAGCCATCAAGTGATGTAGATATGCATTTTTTATTATTTCAATTTTAAAATTTCCGAGTGTCATAATCTTTTATGTTACAATTTAATTCAGGACATTCGCAAATTCTTGTTCTTCCATCCATTGACACAAATTTGTTAAGTAGTTTGATCGCTCTTTCTACCTTCTTCAATTATGTCTTGTGAATGTTAAATTCTCTAGGCATTCTTTCCTCTTTATGTTTCCAAGATATTTCAACTGTCTTTTTTATGATTATATTATTTCTTGTGCTTTACATTTTTCTTGAAACTTCTTCGTTGCTTACATGTTTTGTCTATCGCATTTTTAGCATTCATCGATAGAATCACACCTCTGTCGCTTCAAGTTTTTTTTCTATATCTATGAGAAGATTGTCCGGTGTTCATTGCTATAGAGAAAGGATGGGCAAATTACAGTCCGCCGACTGCTTGATGATTTTATGAAGCCCGAAAGAGCACAACAATTATTATTGTTTTTTAAATGTACATTTAAAAAAATTGAATTTTTTTTGTTCACATGTTGCACAAAATAGTAATCTACTAGACCATCTATAAACCCGCTTACATTCTATTAAAAGCAGTTCATAATGAAAAATGAGGAGGTAACAATATTATCAGTTTTATTGTTAATTAAACGTTTTAATTTATATTTAAAGAAAGTTAAAGAAGGTTTATTGTTCCACTTGGCATCATAGTTAATACACTGCGTGAAAATTTTGAAATGGTAGCTTAAAACATGTGCAGTACTTTTCAAAATAATAAGTATATTTATATAAAATATATAAGTATGAAAATAAATTATTTTACGATATCAGTAGATATACGTTTTACTTTAGATTAAAATAGAAATTTTTTCCATAAAATGTACTTTGAATACAAAATTAATAATTAATACTAAAGACAGTAAAAGGATGTCCATTGTTACACTGGCTTCATAGTTAACACATTGCGTGAAAATTTTATGTAATAGTTTAAAAATAAGTATATTTTTTATTATACATACTTGTTTCTTCCTCGCGTTTATTTCAAGATACGTATCAGCAGCAAACCAGCGTGCATCTATTTATTTATTTACCAACAAGTCATGTGACACATATAGCCTCTTCACCTTTCAAGTAGTTCTCTATAAAAAAAGAAGAGTTCTAATGTAGTGTAACGAATTGCATAAATATATGTTGTGTTTAGTTTAAAGAAGAGAATCTATAATTTCAGAATTGCGAGTCTGGATCTACCCCCGAATGTTTTTAATTTGCTCACGAGGTCAGTCTAATTCCAAAATGGTATGATATGTTGGGCTACTGCCTGTAGGAGTAAAGCTGAAAGCGTGTGACACACTGACATTCGCATTTATTATATAGATAATCCATTCAGAGTCTGTCTATATTTCTGAGATGAGGTATTATGTACAGTATTTACATTAGTCGGACTATTGTCCTCATCTTTCTCGCCATATTTGTCACAACGTTCTCACTGCCTTAACCAGGTATTGAACTCACCTTCTTTGGGTCTGTCACTGGATCTAACCAACGCCTTTATCCACTGTGCCATGTGTTTCAGAGGGAAAATTATCAGGAGATAACTGATAACTGACATCCATCAAACATGGCACGTGGAACTAGAACAGTCTACCCCAGTGATCGAAATAAAGGGTTCAGTTCGAAATTCCAACCACCTGAAGAAGGCCGGAGCGTACAACGGCCGAAACGTTGTGACAAATATGGCGATAAAGATGAGGACAATAGTCCGACTAATGTAAATACTGTAGATAATCCATTATTGCACCTAATTAGGTTACAATAAAATTTGTATTTTATAGGAATACTACCATATGAAAACTGAGTGGTGGGAGTGTATCTTAGGTTCGGGGTGGGGGTACGAGACGTGACAATAAATAAAATATTTTCAATACAAAGAAATCCAAAATACCGTTAGAAACAAAGAAAAGAGTATTAAATTGATATGTAATCTTCATTTTTCATGGTGGACCGCCTCATTGCTGGTCCTGTGTAATGCGGGACGTACTGAAAAGTTTCACCACGACAATATAAATAGCAATCATATATGTGTATGTTAGAATTGTTACAATGTCTATTTATTTTCTTGATAGACACATTAACTACCACCAGTCACGATGAATGGATGCCCCTTCGGGGATGTTACGTACCGTGAGAGACTATTGGGTCTTAAACTCATCCTTGACTTCAAGTGGAAATCGTACATACGATCCATCGCTAAAGATGCAGGAAAAATGGTCGGTTCTCTGTACCGCTCCAGTAATTACCTGACTCCATGTGCTATCCTCTATATTTACAAGAGTCAGATCATGTGTAAAATGGAGTATTACTATCATATTTGGACAGGATTTACCCAGTCCAAACTCCAGTCTCGATAGAGTCCAAAAGCGTCTCAGAGTCCTTCTAGATAACAAATTATTTTCCACCCTCCAGCCTCTCTCACAGGCTCGAAGTGCCAAGACTCTTCCTGCTCTATCGTGACTTCTATGGAAAGTATTCGGACGAAGTGCATTTCTTGGTTCCGCCAGTTCTAATCTTCACGGCCAGGATCCGCTATGCTACACATGTTCTAGCAAACTGTCCATATTCCATCCGTATTCCATCGGTGAGAAATAAGTTCCACTCGAACAGCTTCTTCCCGCGAACCACTGCTCCGTGGAACCGACACCCGAGAGGGTGCTTCCCAGATCGCTCAATCTTAACCTGTTCAAGTCTATGGCTAATCGTTATCTTCTACTATCTGCATAAATTGCCTCTTATTGTAAACCTCTACCTCGAGTGGCTCCAGAAAAATTCACTGCACAAATTGGTGAGAAAGTACTACAATATTTAATACATTTATTACTATTAACGAGATTTGTGCAATCGAGAAATTACTTTACTATAGTAAAACTTCTCCATAAATTTCGTGAGATGTTTATGGCAAAACGTAGAAACATGTTGTCATGCATATTTAAATTTATTTAATAATAATGTATTATGAATGTTTTTTAATCATTTCAAACCAAGAAAGGCGATAAAGCCACTAAAACGCAAGGGGTTACTGAGAGTATATGAAAAAAGAAAAATACTATTAAAGAGGGAGGATAATAAAAGAATAAGAATTAAGAAGACAGAAGTTAACGATTGACATTAAATTTAAATTTTTCGAGTCTTTGCATGTGCAAAACAAATTCAGGGATTTGAAAAAAAAAATGGACCCAGAATGATGTTAAAACCCTGGAAAATTTTCCATCCTTTAATAGCTGTGCTTAGTTTAATTTGTAACGGGTATAAATGTAGGTGGAAAAAGCAAGTGTTGATAAGATAGCGAGGGTCAGAAAGCACTGCCCGGGGACCCCAATGAGGTTTAGGTGGTTCTGGGATAGTACGCACCGTCCCTGTTTATGGTTCAATTCATATTTCTTGACGACAACAAACATTTCTATGTGATTATTTCCGGAACCAAAACAGTTTCGTCTAGCTACGAATATCGTTCAACTTCTAATCCACCTTCAGATCATCCTTTCTTCTTTATCACTCGTTCTCTTTCCCTTTCTCTCTCTCTCTCTCTCTGTTTCTTTATCACTCGTTCTCTTTCCCTTTCTCTCTCGCTCTCTGTTTTTTTTATCACTCGTTCTCTTTCCCTTTCTTTCTCTCTCTGTTTCTCTCTCTCTCTCTCTCTTTCTCACTATCTATGTTCAATGCCTTTTCACGACGTGGACTATCACGGTTTCCCACGTTTTTCTAGCTCTCAGCAATACTTGTTCTTTTATTAGATTTACTTGCCTTTGTAGTACGCGTTCCTCCATTCGTTTGGTCAAAATTGTCAAATAGGTCGCTCACTGCTTTCGTCAACTTTGACCGCAAGCTCTATGAAGCTATGAAGTGGCTATCTGTCACTGTCACGACACAATCTCTAAGATTAACTCACAGTTGGAGAGTTTGTGTTGCACGACACGTTGAACCGTTTGGTATATTGGCAACACACACACACACATACATACATACATACATACATACATACATACATACATACATACACACACACACACAAATACCACACAACACTCCTGTTCAGATTGTGAGTCACATTGAAGATTAAGCGATATCATTTCAACACGGAGAACACGGTTTTTTTTCTGCCGGGAGAACTTATAAAAAGTATCGATATTGAAGTTCAAAATATTTTTTAAATTTTTTAATCATTTCACTCTAAGCAAAGCAATAAAGCAACCAAGACGCAAGTTGTTGCTAAGTGTGAGAGAACATAAGGAAAAAAAAACATTATTAAGGAGAGAGAATAATAAAAGAACAGGAATTAAGAAGATAGAAGATAACAATTAATATTGCATTTAAATTTTTGAATATCAAAGTTGAATGGGAAGCAAGAAGCCGGAAAAAACAAAAGAACTTGCTGCTACTCTAGTACAGTGATTAAATTCCTACAATCTAGGTACCATAGAATGTGCTTAGAACGTTCGCATTCTGACCATGAGACCCGGTTTCGAATCTCACCATAGTCGATTTGTCATTTTTTTTTATATCTACCGCCTATTTTCTACTATAGTGTGATATCTACTATTCATTTTCTACTCTAGTATGATATCTACCGTCTATATTCTACAATAGTATGATATCTACCATCCATTTTCTACTATAGTATAGTATGATATCTACTATTCCTTTTCTACTATGGCATGATATTTACTAACTGTTGGAAGTATGAAATATGTTGGGGTTAGGGTTAGGGTTAGGGGTTACGGTTAGGGTTAAAGGCAGTGAACAGTGAACTGGTTATTAAAGGTTTTTATACAAAAAATTAAAAAAAACGTCGAATAGTGATTTTAATAATGAGTGTATCGTCATTTACGGTAGGTCGCAAATGCCTCGGTAAATATCATACTATAGTAGCACCATCTTCTCTCACTCCCAGTAGCTCCTTACGTCTTACTGGTAAATTGATTAAGAAATTTAAAAAAAAATGATCAACGATTCCAAATGTTTTTATTATATGAGAAAGATTTTATAAAATTAAATATTAGCTTTTGATAAGAAAATGTAGTTGCTCTAATAGTTAAGGATCCCCCAAATCGAATTCTTATACTCCAAGTAATCCCTTGCGTCTTAGTGGCATTATCGCCTTGCTTGAAGTGAATTGATTAAAAATATATCTGAATTTTGGGAATGTGGAGTTATTATTGTTTCCACAATTTATATTCAGACTGTTCTTTCTATCTTTGTTGTTGTTGTTATAACGTTTCGGCTACTTTGCCCTCCGGCCTTCATCAGATGTACATCGATGCGTGTGACCTATCAGGAATTCCGAACTGAACCCTTTATATAATCTACGGGGATAGACTATTCTCGTTCCGCTGCTAGGTATACCTTGTCTAGTTATATTTTAGTAATACTCAGCTATTGCTCGCCATGTTTCAATTGCGTCTAAGTACATATTCTTCGGTCCAGGGATTGAACTCACAACAATTATATCACCAAATACACAAACCAACGTTTTAATCATCTAGGCCAGTGGTTCTCAACCGGGGTCTACATGGACCCTAGGGGTCCATGTAATATTTCCGGGGGTCCACAGGCAAAACACAATTGTTGTGTTAATTAAAAATAGTAATAATAATTATTATTATAATTATAGTAGAATATTTTATTTGTATTAAATTAGTTTTCATTTAAAAATAAAGCTTAATCGTATACTATTTCTTTGATAATTAAAACCTTAAAATTTATATTAGTGAAGAATAGAAAATTGTTCTTATGTCCAATAGCTATGAAGGGGTCCACCAAGATAAAAAGAAGGGGAAAGGGGTCCATGGGTAAAAAAAGGTTGAAAACCACTGATCTAGGCTATTATACTGTAAGAGATTGAAATATATCTAGTAAATAAACAAAAACTATGACGTCACTGCCTGTAGGATGGATAATATAAAATTAAAGTCTTTTTGTTGTTTGTTTTTTAAAATAACAGTAACAATTTGATAGCCACGGGACATATTAAAAGTAAAAGTGAGAAGAGGAAGCAGGAGGCCACTAGCCTGACGTGGGAATGGATTACAGAACTGGGAATGGGAGAGATGGTAAAAACACAAATATTATATAGCAAAACAAAGATCTACAAAGAGTAGGAAGTTGTGGAGAGCAGTGACCGCCCAAGAAGTGGTGGTAAACGAAATATAGAAGAAGAGGAAGAATCATAATAGGAAAAAACGATTTAGTTGTCTTCAATGAAAAAAAAAACGTCTGTCAATTATCAAATTCTGGATTCGTTTCCCTAGGTCAACTACTGACGTATTAACGAATATTGCGGAATTAGTCTCTTTTACTTTAGATAAGAATTATGAAGCTCGGGCTGTCTGTTGCCTTGGACATCTCGAAAGCGGTCGACAGCATTTTATACACTCATACTGCATTAAATACCACATATGCTTCAGAGTCATGAACATTTTTATTAGTTATGACACGTTCTTTTATGAGATATGACACGTCCTTTTTATGAGTTATGACACATTCTTCTTTCTTTTATAAGTTATAAGACGTCCTTCTTTTATGAGATATATGTACTTCTTTTATGCGTTATGACACGTTCATCCTTTCTGACATGCCATAGATGCTGTAAGAACCCGTCCATTTTTATGAGTTATGACTCATCCATTTTTTATTAAATGTCGTATATGCTGAGGAGACAACTCATTATTTATAAATTATGGCACACCCATCTTTTATTACATGTCATATATACTGCAGATAAAAGTTCATTTTTACAAATTATGAATTTTATAATACATTCATCTTTTATGAGTTATGACACTATCATCTTTTATTAAATGTTATATATGCTGTTGAAACAATTCAATCTTTCATGAATTATGACAAATCCGTCTTTTATTAAATGTGATATATGCTGCGGATGCATGTCCATTTTTATGAGTTATAACACGTCCATCTTTTATTACATGTCATATATGCTGAGGAGATAAGTCAATTTTTACGAGTTATTACACGTTCATCTTTTATTAAATATCATATATGCAGCGGAAACAAATCCACTTTTTATGAGTTATGACACGTTCATCTTTTACTAAATGTCATATATGCTACGAAGACAAGTCCATATTTATGAGTTATGACACGTCCATCTTTTATGAGTTATGACACATTTATCCTTTATTTAATATCATATATATTACGGGGACAGGTCTATCTTCGATTAGTTATGACACGTCTATCTTTTATGAATTGTGGCATATTCATCTTTTACTAAATGTCATATATGCAGCGAAGAAGTCTATTTTTATGAGTTATGACACTTCCATGTTTTATGAGTTTTGAAACATTCGTCTTTTACAAAATATAATCTATACTAGACCACACGTGACCTGTTAGGTCAACCTTGTTGTATTAATGTTTACATTTAGTTTCATGAAGAGTTTGTGAAAGAAGAGATATTTTAAAAAATACATTTGTTTGCAGTTATTGAAGTTGCTCTCAACATTAAAAATATTGTTTGTTTAAAGAAAACTGAAATATAAGCACACACGCAATAACGGGAAGGTGGAAAGAGAGAGAGGTGGAAAGATAGAGAGGTGGATGAGAGAGGCGGAAAGAGTGAGGGGGAAAGAGAGAGGTGGAAAGAGAGAGAGGTAGGCAGAAAAAGAGAGCGTTTTTTTTTCTCCATTTCCTTCTCTCCCCCTGCTTCCTACACGATAATAAATTTATATCTTTCTTTCACCCACTCTCTATACATGACTTATGACAAACACACAAGCAACGTTCATAGACGTTTATAGTAATAAAGATGCTACGGAGGGGGATGCGGTCATTTTTACATGTACATCTTTGATTAAATATCATGTGTTTATTTTAAAAAGAGTTATGACTTGTCCATCTTATGGGTATTATGGCAGGAGTTATGAAGCGCCCATATTTTGTTAAATGTCATATTTGCTCCAGAGACACGTCCCACCTTTATGAATGCAAAGTTCGTAAATAAATTAGTTGAATCATGTTCTTACGACATATCTTACTCGTTTAAAACTGCTGGCGTGTACAGGTATATATTATCTTTTGGGTATCATTCAAACTATTGATATCAGATTTTTGGCATTACGTATGTGGTAAGTTGATATTTGTAGCAAAAGAGATTCAAAAGATGAGATCACAAATATATGCTCGGCGTGAAATCTAATTGAATCACAACCGTTTTCCTTATCAAAAGAATTCTTTGGTTTAATCTTTTTGAAAAGTCGGAGTTTCTCGTAACGTGAAAATACACATTTTTCCCTATCAGTTTAATATGCTTTAAAACTTGTAACATGATTTGGGATTTATAATCGAAGCATGACGATCTTGATGCTTATTCTTTGGATCTAAGAAAGGAATTCGATATGAAATAGAGCATATATGTATATTCAGGGACTTGAAATAATTTATAATTGTTCAGCCAACTGTAACAAGGATAAGAGGTTTTTTACACAATGTGTAAGTGTCGCATGAAATATTAATTTTCTGTTATGTGATACTAGTCGAGATGATTGGCGCTAGGACAGTACACTGTAAATGTTAGTTTCATGCCTTTGCTAAGGAAATTTTACCAGTATTGACCGAAGTAAGGACTCGTTTTGTCTCTTTTCTGAAGTGGTCAATACGATGCCATGTATCTCTGAAAATTGATTCGACTTGTGTTTCTAGCCGCTGTCATCAGGTTTTCTTATGAAATGGAACGTTGAAGATAGGCTTTTGTTCTTTTTAATGCGCCGTGTTCCCTCGGGACGTAGGTGATCATGGCTCTCCACAATTTCCTGTCCTTTGTAGCTCTTAATAAATTTCCTTTTTGTTATTTGGTCCTAAACCTTCTTCTGTCATCAATTTACTCAAGCTCAACAAGTATGTAAGGCATTGTTTCTGTTATGGTCCGGTTCCTTGTACCACGGTGATAGTCCAAGGTAGAACCAATAAAGAAGAACGCGAACACAGGTATGGAATAACATAGATATATTACAAACAGGAATATATACAGAGAAGTAGAAGTGTTAGTATGAACAATCAGGTTTAGTAGAGAGAACAATATAGTCTCGAACAGTATCACTATTCCAATGTCTTGCAGCAATTGTCTGAACGTGACTCTGTTTCGGACTGCCTCTGACTCGACTCTTGACTCGACTTGAATCACTGACTTGACTTGAACTACTGACGATATTCAGTCACCCACCCCACGAGGGTGTCATGTGGCACAAGGCCTTTTTAATGTGGGCA
Organism: Acanthosepion pharaonis; assembly: GCA_903632075.3. Taxonomy (NCBI): domain Eukaryota; kingdom Metazoa; phylum Mollusca; class Cephalopoda; order Sepiida; family Sepiidae; genus Acanthosepion; species Acanthosepion pharaonis. Next base: position 93,808 of record CAHIKZ030005500.1, read on the forward strand.
TTCCCGAGCCATTAGGCTCGGTTTGTTCCATTTGTCCATTTGAACCCGTAAAAACGGGTTCAGGGCTGATTTTACCTCCCCGAAGGAGACTCCGCCTTCGGCGTAGCCTCCTTCGGGTTCCTCCCGCCCTGTAGGAAGAGAGTTCAAACCCAGCAGTCTATTCAAAAGTGAACGACTGACGATATTCAGTCACCCCCCCACGAGGGTGTCATGTGGCAAAGGCCTTTATAACGTGGGCAATTCCCAAGCCATTAGGCTCGGCAAAAATAGCCCATTTGAACCCGCATAAACGGGTTCAGGGCCGGTTTTACCTCCCCGAAGGAGAAACCGCCCTTCGCCGTAGCCTCCTTCGGGTTCCTCCCGCCCGTAGGAAGAGAGTTGAACCGAACAGTCAGTTCAGAGTTGAACGACTGACGATATTCAGTCACCCCCACCACATGAGGGTGTCATGTGGCACAAGGCCTTTCTAACGTGGGCAATTCCCAAGCCATTAGGATTGGCCAAAAAATAGCCCATTTGAAGCCGCATAAACGGGTTCAGGGCTGGTTTTACCTCCCCGAAGGAGAAACCGCCCTTCGGCGTAGCCTCCATCGGGTTCCTCCCGCCCGTAGGAAGAGAGTTGAACCGAACAGTCAGTTCAGAGTTGAACGAATGACGATATTCAGTCACCCCTCCATGAGGGTGTCATGTGGCACAAGGCCTTTTTAACGTGGGCAATTCCCAAGCCATTAGGCTTGTCCAAAAAATAGCCCATTGAACCCGTATAAACGGGTTCAGGGCCGGTTTTACCTCCCCGGAGGAGACTCCGCCCTTCGGCGTAGACTCCTTCGGGTTCCTCCCGCCCGTAGGAAGAGAGTTGAACCGAACAGTCAGTTCAGAGTTGAACGACTGACAATATTCAGTCACACCCTCCCACGAGGGTGTCATGTGGCACAAGGCCTTTTTAACGTGGGCATTCCCCAGCCATTTGGCTCGGCCAAAAAATAGCCCATTTGAACCCGTATAAACGGGTTCTGGGCCTGTTTAACCTCCCGAAGGAGACTCCGCCCTTCGGCGTAGACTCCTTCGGGTTCCTCCTGCCCGTAGGAAGAGAGTTTAACCGTGCTGTCAGTTTAGAGTTGAACGACTGACCATATTCAGTCACCCCCCCACGAGGGTGTCATGTGGCACAAGGCCTTTTTAACGTGGGCATTCCGGAGCCATTAGGCTCGGCCAAAAAATAGCTCATTTGAACCCGTATGAACGGGTTCAGGGCCGAGTTTTACCTCCCCGAAGGAGACTCCGCCCTTCGGCGTAGCCTCCTCCGGGTTCCTCCCGCCCGTAGGAAGAGAGTTTAACCGTGCAGTCAGTTCAGAGGTGAACGACTGACAATATTCAGTCACCCCCCACGAGGGTGTCATGGCACAAGGCCTTTTTAACGTGGGCATTCCCAAGCCATTAGGCTCGGCCAAAAATAGCCCATTTGAACCCGTATAAACGGGTTCAGGGCCGGAGTTTACCTCTCCCGAAGGAGACTCCGCCCTTCGGCGTAGCCTCCTTCGGGTTCCTCCCGCCCGTAGGAAGAGAGTTTAACCGTGCAGTCAGTTCAGAGTTGAACGACTGACAATATTCAGTCACCCCCACGAGGGTGTCATGTGGCACAAGGCCTTTTTAACGTGGGCATTCCCGAGCCATTAGGCTCGGCCAAAAAAATAGCTCATTTGAACCCGTATGAACGGGTTCAGGGCCGGATTTACCTCCCCGAAGGAGACTCCGCCCTTCGGCGTAGCCTCCTTCGGGTTCCTCCCGCCCATAGGAAGAGAGTTGAACCGAACAGTCAGTTCAGATTTGAACGACTGACGATATTCAGTCACCCCTCCATGAGGGTGTCATGTGGCACAAGGCCTTTTTAACGTGGGCAATTCCCAAGCCATTAGGCTTGTCCAAAAATAGCCCATTGAACCCGTATAAACGGGTTCAGGGCCGGTTTTACCTCCCGGAGGAGACTCCGCCCTTCGGCGTAGACTCCTTCGGGTTCCTCCCGCCTGTAGGAAGAGAGTTTAACCGTGCAGTCAGTTCAGAGTTGAACGACTGACCATATTCAGTCACCCCTCCCCCACGAAGGTGTCATGGCACAAGGCCTTTTTAACGTGGGCATTCCGGAGCCATTAGGCTCGGCTGTAAAAATAGCTCATTTGAACCTGTATGAACGGGTTCAGGGCCGATTTTACCTCCCGAAGGAGACTCCGCCCTTCGGCGTAGCCTCCTCCGGGTTCCTCCCGCCCGTAGGAAGAGAGTTTAAACGTGCAGTCAGTTCAGAGGTGAACGACTGACAATATTCAGTCACCCCACCACGAGGGTGTCATGTGGCACAAGGCCTTTTAACGTGGGCATTCCCAAGCCATTAGGCTCGGCCAAAAATAGCCCATTTGAACCCGTATAAACGGGTTCTGGGGCCGAGTTTTACCTCCCCGAAGGAGACTCCGCCCTTCGGCGTAGCCTCCTTCGGGTTCCTCCTGCCCGTAGATAGAGAGTTGAACCGAACAGTCAGTTCAGAGGTGAACGACTGACGATATTCAGTCACCCCCCACGAGGGTGTCATGTGGCACAAGGCATTTTTAATGTGGGCATTCCCGAGCCATCAGGCTCGGCCAAAAATAGCCCATTTGAACCCGTATGAACGGGTCCAGGGCCGGTTTACTCTCCTCGAAGGAGACTCCGCCCTTCGGCGTAGCCTCCTTCGGGTTCCTCCCGCCCGTAGGAAGAGAGTTTAACCGTGCAGTCAGTTCAGAGTTGAACGACTGACGATATTCAGTCACCCCCCCCACAAGGGTGTCATGTGGCACAAGGCTTTTTTAACGTGGGCAATTCCCAAGCCATTAGGATTGGCCAAAAAATAGCCCATTTAACCCGCATAAACGGGTTCAGGGCTGGTTTAACCTCCTGAAGGAGAAACCGCCCTTCGGCGTAGCCTCCTTCGGGTTCCTGCCGCCCATAGGAAGAGAGTTGAACCGAACAGTCAGTTCAGAGTTGAACGACTGACGATATTCAGTCACCCCTCCATGAGGGTGTCATGTGGCACAAGGCCTTTTTAACGTGGGCAATTCCCAAGCCATTAGGCTTGTCCAAAAAATAGCCCATTGAACCCGTATAAACGGGTTCAGGGCCGGTTTTACCTCCCCGGAGGAGACTCCGCCCTTCGGCGTAGACTCCTTCGGGTTCCTCCCGCCTGTAGGAAGAGAGTTTAACCGTGCAGTCAGTTCAGAGTTGAACGACTGACCATATTCAGTCACCCCTCCCCCACGAAGGTGTCATGTGGCACAAGGCATTTTTAACGTGGGCATTCCGGAGCCATTAGGCTCGGCCAAAAAATAGCTCATTTGAACCCGTATGAACGGGTTCAGGGCCGGTTTTACCTCCCCGAAGGAGACTCCGCCCTTCGGCGTAGCCTCCTTCGGGTTCCTCCCGCCCGTAGGAAGAGAGTTTAACCGTGCAGTCAGTTCAGAGGTGAACGACTGACAATATTCAGTCACCCCACCACGAGGGTGTCATGTGGCACAAGGCCTTTTTAACGTGGGCATTCCCAAGCCATTAGGCTCGGCCAAAAAATAGCCCATTTGAACCCGTATAAACGGGTTCTGGGCCGGTTTTACCTCCCCGAAGGAGACTCCGCCCTTCGGCGTAGCCTCCTTCTGGTTCCTGCCGCCCATAGGAAGAGAGTTGAACCGAACAGTCAGTTCAGATTTGAACGACTGACGATATTCAGTCACCCCTCCATGAGGGTGTCATGTGGCACAAGGCCTTTTTAACGTGGGCAATTCCCAAGCCATTAGGCTTGTCCAAAAAATAGCCCATTGAACCCGTATAAACGGGTTCAGGGCCGGTTTTACCTCCCCGGAGGAGACTCCACCCTTCGGCGTAGACTCCTTCGGGTTCCTCCCGCCTGTAGGAAGAGAGTTTAACCGTGCAGTCAGTTCAGAGTTGAACGACTGACCATATTCAGTCACCCCTCCCCACGAAGGTGTCATGTGGCACAAGGCATTTTTTAACGTGGGCATTCCGGAGCCATTAGGCTCGGCCAAAAATAGCTCATTTGAACCCGTATGAACGGGTTCAGGGCCCATTTTACCTCCCCGAAGGAGACTCCGCCCTTCGGCGTAGCCTCCTCCGGGTTCCTCCCGCCCGTAGGAAGAGAGTTTAAACGTGCAGTCAGTTCAGAGGTGAACGACTGACAATATTCAGTCACCCCACCACGAGGGTGTCATGTGGCACAAGGCCTTTTTAACGTGGGCATTCTCAAGCCATTAGGCTCGGCCAAAAAATAGCCCATTTGAACCCGTATAAACGGGTTCTGGGCCGAGTTTACCTCCCCGAAGGAGACTCCGCCCTTCGGCGTAGCCTCCTTCGGGTTCCTCCCGCCCGTAGGAAGAGAGTTGAACCGAACAGTCAGTTCAGAGGTGAACGACTGACGATATTCAGTCACCCCCCCACGAGGGTGTCATGTGGCACAAGGCATTTTTAATGTGGGCATTCCCGAGCCATCAGGCTCGGCCAAAAAATAGCCCATTTGAACCCGTATGAACGGGTCCAGGGCCGGTTTTACCTCCCCGAAGGAGACTCCGCCCTTCGGCGTAGCCTCCTTCGGGTTCCTCCCGCCCGTAGGAAGAGAGTTTAACCGTGCAGTCAGTTCAGAGTTGAACGACTGACGATATTCAGTCACCCCCCCCACGAGGGTGTCATGTGGCACAAGGCTTTTTTAACGTGGGCATTCCCGAGCCATTAGGCTCGGCCAAAAAATAGCTCATTTGAACCCGTATGAACGGGTTCAGGGCCGGTTTTACCTCCCCGAAGGAGACTCCGCCCTTCGGCGTAGCCTCCTTCGGGTTCCTCCCGCCCGTAGGAAGAGAGTTTAACCGTGCAGTCGGTTCAGATGTGAACGACTGACGATATTCAGTCACCCCCACGAGGGTGTCATGTGGCACAAGGCCTTTTTAACGTGGGCATTCCCGAGCCATTAGGCTCGGCAAAAATAACCCATTTGAACCCGTATAAACGGGTTCTGGGCCATTTAACCTCCCCGAAGGAGACTCCGCCCTTCGGCGTAGCCTCCTTCGGGTTCCCTCGCCCGTAGGAAGAGAGTTGAACCGAACAGTCAGTTCAGAGGTGAACGACTGACAATATTCAGTCACCCCCCCCCCACGAGGGTGTCATGTGGCACAAGGCCTTTTTAACGTGGGAATTCCCGAGCCATTAGGGCTCGGCCAAAATATAGCCCATTTGAACCCGTATAAACGGGTTCTGGGCCGATTTACCTCCCCGAAGGAGACTCCGCCCTTCGGCGTAGCCTCCTTCGGGTTCCCTCGCCCGTAGGAAGAGAGTTGAACCGAACAGTCAGTTCAGAGGTGAACGACTGACAATATTCAGTCACCCCCCCACGAGGGTGTCATGTGGCACAAGGCCTTTTTAACGTGGGCATTCCCGAGCCATTAGGCTCGGCCAAAAATAGCCCATTTGAACCCGTATAAACGGGTTCTGGGCCGATTTACCTCCCGAAGGAGACTCCGCCCTTCGGCGTAGCCTCCTTCGGGTTCCTCTCGCCCGTAGGAAGAGAGTTGAACCGAACAGTCAGTTCAGAGGTGAACGACTGACAATATTCAGTCACCCCCCACGAGGGTGTCATGGCACAAGGCCTTTTAACGTGGGCATTCCCGAGCCATTAGGCTCGGCAAAAAATAGCCCATTTGAACCCGTATAAACGGGTTCTGGGCCGAGTTTACCTCCCCGAAGGAGACTCCGCCCTTCGGCGTAGCCTCCTTCGGGTTCCTCTCGCCCGTAGGGAAGAGAGTTGAACCGAACAGTCAGTTCAGAGGTGAACGACTGACAATATTCAGTCACCCCCACGAGGGTGTCATGTGGCACAAGGCCTTTTTAACGTGGGCATTCCTGAGCCATTAGGCTCGGCCAAAAATAGCCCATTTGAACCCGTAAAACGGGTTCTGGGCCGAGTTTTACCTCCCGAAGGAGACTCCGCCCTTCGGCGTAACCTCCTTCGGGTTCCTCTCGCCCGTAGGAAGAGAGTTGAACCGAACAGTCAGTTCAGAGGTGAACGACTGACGATATTCAGTCACCCCCCACGAGGGTGTCATGTGGCACAAGGCCTTTTAACGTGGGCAATTCCCAAGCCATTAGGCTCGGCCAAAAAAATAGCCCATTTGAACCCGTATAAAAACGGGTTCAGGGCCGATTTACCTCCCCGAAGGAGACTCCGCCCTTCGGCGTAGCCTCCTTCGGGTTCCTCCCGCCCGTAGGAAGAGAGTTTAACCGAACAGTCGGTTCAGAGGTGAACGACTGACAATATTCAGTCACCCCCCCACGAGGGTGTCATGTGGCACAAGGCCTTTTAACGTGGGCATTCCCGGAGCCATTAGGCTCGGCCAAAAATAGCCCATTTGAACCCGTATGAACGGGTTCTGGGCCGGTTTAACCTCCCTGAAGGAGACTCCGCCCTTCGGCGTAGCCTCCTTCGGGTTCCCTCGCCCGTAGGAAGAGAGTTGAACCGAACAGTCAGTTCAGAGGTGAACGACTGACAATATTCAGTCACCCCCCACGAGGGTGTCATGTGGCACAAGGCCTTTTTAACGTGGGCATTCCTGAGCCATTAGGCTCGGCAAAAATAGCCCATTTGAACCCGTAAAAACGGGTTCTGGGCCGAGTTTTACCTCCCGAAGGAGACTCCGCCCTTCGGCGTAGCCTCCTTCGGGTTCCTCTCGCCCGTAGGAAGAGAGTTGAACCGAACAGTCAGTTCAGAGGTGAACGACTGACGATATTCAGTCACCCCCCCACGAGGGTGTCATGTGGCACAAGGCCTTTTTAACGTGGGCAATTCCCAAGCCATTAGGCTCGGCCAAAAAATAGCCCATTTGAACCCGTATAAAAACGGGTTCAGGGCCGGTTTTACCTCCCCGAAGGAGACTCCGCCCTTCGGCGTAGCCTCCTTCGGGTTCCTCCCGCCCGTAGGAAGAGAGTTTAACCGAACAGTCGGTTCAGAGGTGAACGACTGACAATATTCAGTCACCCCCCCACGAGGGTGTCATGTGGCACAAGGCCTTTTTAACGTGGGCATTCCCGAGCCATTAGGCTCGGCAAAAAAATCTCCATTTGAACCCGTATGAACGGGTTCTGGGCCGGTTAACCTCCCGAAGGAGACTCCGCCCTTCGGCGTAGCCTCCTTCGGGTTCCTCTCGCCCGTAGGAAGAGAGTTGAACCGAACAGTCAGTTCAGAGGTGAACGACTGACAATATTCAGTCACCCCCACGAGGGTGTCATGTGGCACAAGGCCTTTTTAACGTGGGCATTCCTGAGCCATTAGGCTCGGCAAAATAGCCCATTTGAACCCGTATAAACGGGTTCTGGGCCGAGTTTAACCTCCCGAAGGAGACTCCGCCCTTCGGCGTAGCCTCCTTCGGGTTCCTCCCGCCCGTAGGAAAGAGTTTAACCGTGCAGTCGGTTCAAAAGTGAACGACTGACAATATTCAGTCACCCCCCACGAGGGTGTCATGTGGCACAAGGCCTTTTTAACGTGGGAATTCCCGAGCCATTAGGCTCGGCAAAAATAGCCCATTTGAACCCGTATGAACGGGTTCTGGGCCGATTTAACCTCCCCGAAGGAGACTCCGCCCTTCGGCGTAGCCTCCTTCGGGTTCCTCTCGCCCGTAGGAAGAGAGTTGAACCGAACAGTCAGTTCAGAGGTGAACGACTGACAATATTCAGTAACCCCCCCCACGAGGGTGTCATGTGGCACAAGGCCTTTTTAACGTGGGCATTCCCGGAGCCATTAGGCTCGGCCAAAAATATAGCCCATTTGAACCCGTATAAACGGGTTCTGGGCCGGTTTAACCTCCCCGAAGGAGACTCCGCCCTTCGGCGTAGCCTCCTTCGGGTTCCTCTCCTGCCCGTAGGAAGAGAGTTTAACCGTGCAGTCGGTTCAAAAGTGAACGACTGACTATATTTAGTCGTCCCCCACGAGGGCGTCATGTGGCACAAGGCCTTTTTTAACGTGGGCATTTTGAGCCATTAGGCTCGGCCAAAAATAGCCCATTTGAACCCGTATAAACGGGTTCAGGGCCGGTTTAACCTCCCCGAAGGAGACTCCGCCCTTCGGCGTAGCCTCCTTCGGGTTCCTCTCCGTCCGTAGACAGAGAGTTGAACCGAACCGTCGCTCAGAATGTGAGCGACAGACTATATTTAGTCGTCCCCCACGAGGGCGTCATGTGGCACAAGGCCTTTTTAACGTGGGCTTTTCTGAGCCATTAGGCTCGGCCAAAAATAGCCCATTTGAACCCGTATAAACGGGTTCAGGGCTGTTTTACCTCCCGAAGGAGACTCCGCCCTTCGGCGTAGCCTCCTTCGGGTTCCTCTCCGTCCGTAGACAGAGAGTTGAACCGAACCGTCGCTCAGAAAGTGAGCGACAGACTGACGCCTACTCCTGAGGCGCAGTATTTATTAAGTATGGAATAGTCCATTATTATTATGGGTAAGATTCCATAACAGTTTCCCTTTTGTCTTCAATTTGCCTTTTGAGTATTAGATTTTCCAAGTCTTCTTTCCCCATTATGTGCCCGATAAATTTCCTGATGTTAAGTATAAGTTTCCTTTTTGTTTCCATTTTTTCTAAAACTTCATCATTGCTCACATGTTTGGTCCATGTTATTTTCAGCATCTTTCTGCAGAACCCCATTTCTGTTGCTTCAAGTCTCTTCTTCATCTTTGAAGAAATTGCCCAGTATTCACTTTCCAAATAGGAGGACAGATATCACGGAACATTACATTAATCTTTCTTTGTTTATAACGAAGTAATTTCTGTTTCTTAATACTCTGCTTAGCTTTTGGAAGACATCTTTGGCTATCCAGATCCATCTTCGGATTTCAGTGTCACACTTTCCGTCCTCTGTTAGAAACACTTCCCTTATATTTAAATTTTGCACGTGTTTGATTTTGGTTATCTCCGATTTGCCATTTGCATTTTGAGCTCATAATTTTCATTTTTCAGGTCATTAACTCCGTTTTTTTTTTAGTTTATCCAAGATAGAATATTATTTAACTCTCATTACAAAGTGTGGAATTACATTTTACCGGTTTCAATCTGTCTGTTACTTTTACACATAAATAAATTGGCATAGAAGTATAATTCAAGTCTGAATCAATAAAGATTCCCAACAAACCGTATCTTGTAATTTTATTGACAAGACTTCAACAAATAAACCTATCTCATATAGAACTGCTGAACCACACCTAAGAGTACTTACAATAAAAAGTAAAACAAATCATTTGTAACTCGTAAGTGAGAATGGTACTTTCCGACCTCTGTTCCCATGTTGCTAGGCCGTAAACAACGAGAGGAATTGAGATCTATAACAGATGTACAGTCGTTTCTATATATTGGTACCAATTGGTATCAACAGGCGAGGGGACTTATATTTAGCGCCTGTAGACTGTCACATAATACATTTATTGCACTTTGTTATTTACATAAATTATAACTGACTCAGTGGCAGATAATTACGTTTGGTAATAATATAAATCCTACCCTCTAAAAAGGTTCTAAAGAAAACTAACACTTAAAGTGAAAGATACCAGGGTGTGGAAAGGCACTTAATCTGAATAAAGGTGTGCACCTGAAGCTGAAAAGCAACACATAAAATGCGTAAACACTGCATAAACAATTGAAATGTTCATTCACAAGTGAAGGAAGGACCTTGGTAAGTTCAAGTAAAGTAACAATAATATAAGAGAACTAGTCCTGAGACATGAAACTGAAACTGAAAAATACCACTACGATAGGCAAGCAATGCGCATCATACCGAGTACTATATAAGGTGAAAAAAGTTGCAGGACTGCGCATGTTAGCCTATGTAACTCTCATTGGCTTTTTACGACTTTATTGATCCTCTGTGGGGTATTTAAAAGTAAAGCATATTTTGGATTTTTAAGAATAATTTTTTGCGAATGACTATTGCATTAACGATTTTTTGAGAATAACAAAGATTTTCCAGATATACTCGTACTATTTAACCCATAGGTGGGGAAGATTTATTCATATATTTCAAAAGTATATTTGCACGTAAGTGAATGTAACGAACTCAGACTTGACTTTCCGATTTTTCATTCTGGGCCGCTATCCATTGCACCACTCGCACATCCAACCATAGAGCAGTTAAACATCTTCGGGTATACATTTTTAACAAAGACAGTAAAGTATCTGGGATGTAATTTTAGGATATTGATGGCATCTCCATACGATGAGTGCAGGGTGTGTGACTTAGCAGATTCGCGCGCAAAAACATACTGTAAAACATTCAGCATGTTCGCGGATTTTGAACTCTGCACAGTGAGGTTCAAGTTCGCCATCGTGGTTTTCAGACCATCCACAAAGGAACTGGTATTCATGATCTTTTGCAGAGCCAGTAAGAAAAATTTACCTATAATGTCTGATCGTGGTGCCACATATCATCTCGACAGCGGAACAGTGAATGTCTACTGTACGAAGTCCTAGAAGGTTCAGCGAGCCAATTAGACTGGCCCAACATTGACCTCGGTACTAACTCTAAACTGTAGTGGAACCTTTTCAACATGCCTTTTCCTTCGGGATAATAGGCATTACTGTATATATTCTTACTACCAAAAAAATTCTTTGACGTTATAAATTAGATTCGAATTGCGTACAGGGTGTGAAAGCTAAAATTGTCTATTTGTTAGATTAAGCTTTGAACCGTTGTATCTTAGAAATGATTAAAGATATCTTACTGGAATTTTTTTATAACACTATTCGAATCTAATTTATGCAAAAAGAATGTATAGTTACTCTCCAAACTTAACAGAAGAATCGTGATGAAATCAATTATAAACAAAAATGAGATGTTCATTATTAATTAATCATATCTAAGGATCGGAAGCGTATGAAAGACTGAAACAAAGTTTATATATATATATATATATATATATATATATATATATATATATAATCCAGGATCATTTTCTAACTTATTCAAGATGATCTTCGTCCTCTCTAACCTTCTAACTTTCTGTTCTGGAGTAACAAGGTGTCTCACACATTTCACGTAAGATTTCATTTTCAAGTCTTTTTTTACTGCTCTTTGGACTGTCATAGGTGAAACTCCTCTCTCCAGTGTGTCTGTGTGTGTGTGGGTATTTGTATAAAGTTGAATGATATGCACCAAAACAAGTTTTATGACCAGTCACGATGTAGAAGCGGCGCCTATCCGATCACTGGCGAAAATATCGCTCAGAGAAATTATAGCATCTAGCCTCTGTAGCTGACAATATATCAGGGTGTCACCTCTGTTTAAAATTTTTATTGCACAAAGGGATATATCAAGGTGACAAATCTCGATTAACGTTTTATTGCGTATTATAAAGTCCATATAACGCTCATTGTTGCTGTTTAGTTAGACTATAAGGAGGAAAATCTGGAACAAAAGGTTGATTGAAGAAGGGTTTAATCACATGAGAACATGGATTGAGAATACAGTAATTCCGTGAGGTTAGATTACGACTGGTATGCGCTACGCCTTTGTGACCCACTTCTTGTCACTGTTCCATGAGTAGACGTTCTACTCACAGTGGGTGGACAAGTCCATGTTTCAAAAATATGTGTAGAGAAGGTTAGTAAGTCTTTCTGCACAACATTGTGTGAGGATGTCTAATGATGATTTAGAGCATGAAATAATTAAGATTAAGCAAAAAAAACAAAAAAAAAACAAAACAAAAAAACAGGGAAACTAATTATGTGTGAAGGACAATAAGAAAAGAAAGAACGGACCAAAATAACAATTAGAAGTCATGAAATGAGTCTGGAGAAGGCTTCAGGAAGATTTAAACCTAAAAGTAGAATTCATTAAGATTTAGTAAGAGGAGATATTCTCCAATATCCGAAGACGCCCCCAACCCCGAGAAAGTACGACATAGATTTATGGTCTTCTGAAATTTCCCAAATTCCGAAGAAGAATTCTTGATTTCTTTATTTAAAATACCACCTCTCCAAAATGTTCATTTTGTTATCAAAATTCAGGATTGGGGTTTGATCTAAACACATTGTTAAAAGGGTCATGTGTTAACGGAAAAAAGTGTAATATGAATATCTTATCGAAAAATATGCAGGGATATGCAAATTTTCATATATAAACAGCCGGGAGCATAAAGGCAAAGAGAAGACGACAAAAAGACAAAAAAAAAAAAAAAAAATCTGCCTCGTCATCCCATTATGCCCCACCAAAATAAACAAAAAGACATAGCGAGAATTAAAGTGTCGTATATCTCTAAGAATTACTGCTAAAAATATTCCTGCCAAAGATTCGTAGACCAGGCTCCATAGAAAGATTAATAATTGCTTACTCCTTATATATTTTGTTTTCTTTAAACCACTTGGTAGTCATCAACAGTGTTTGTTGGTTTGTTCTGAGAAATTGGTTTTCAGCAGAGACAAAGATGTTATCACAGCCCGCTGTGTTTCACAAGTGAATTCCCAGTGAGAATCACCACGACCGCTGAGTAAATAGCTGTAAAATCTGCATACCTCCAAGCATGATGATATCTACATGTGATGGCCGTGAATCTCAATAACACCGCCAAGTGACATTCCCAAGAATATTGTTTTTATTTGCACTGGAACAGGGTACAACAGATCAACAAGAAGTGAGTATTTCTAATAATTTCCTGAAAAAACAAACTTTTGTTCCAAAACATCACTGAGGCTAATAGAAGAAGGATCAACTGTCAAACAGATGTTGTCGTAGAAAGGAGGAACAGGGTACATGTCTGGTTTTGTGGCCAAGTTGAGGATCTATACTCGTCACAATCACGCCGTTCTCCTACCAATAGGGATTAAATACAACAGAGAAGCTCAATTGCTGCAAGAAAGATGTATATAACCAAACTCCATCATTTAGTTAAATCAACCCCCCCCTCGTAGCTCATCTGGGAGTGGGGCACCTGTGGATTGGGTGAACGACTGGTAGTAATATTGTCCGTGGCGCCATGAAATACTGTTTACTTGTGTAAATATGGTTTAGTAATGTTAGAAAATTTTCTAAAATCTTACAAAAAATAGGATTATCTTTGGTATTCGGCGCGGTGGGGCATAATGGAATGACATAAGAAATAAGATCTGTAATGTAAGAGGAGGCGCGGTGGAGTAATGGATAGCGGCTCGGCTTGAGGAATCGGAGTTCGAATTCCAGTCGAATCCATTACATTCACTTACGTGCTAATACCATTTGGAAAAGTATGAATCCTTTTCTTCTCTCCCCAGCTATGGATAAATAGCAGGACATATAGCCTTGGATGGCAACTCCCGCAAAAAGAAATTGCAAACTACCTCGGGAAATAATCTCTCTCGTCATCCCATTATGCCCCACTGTGCCGTGCAGACATGGAAAAAAGAAGTAAATTAAGGTTTTATTTGTTTGTTAATTTGGTCATACATAGCATTTGATGTGGTCATGACGTGAACGACGAGAAAAAGTGTAGCCTAGAATAGACATGCAGTTATTTCGAGTGGTTAGCACCAACTGGTGAGGTGGGTTATATTTCGCACTTAGTAGCCAGACTGTCCTGTGACGCATTTCTTATCATTTGATATAAATGTAAATTATAACTGAGTCAAGGGCAGATAATTACGCTTTGTAAAGCTATCACTTTGTTGAAAATGACATTTTCAAGTGGAAGAAATACCCATATGAAAAGTTTTAATGTAACCAAAAAGGTCTCTGCTGTTTTGTTTTTTTTTGTTTTTTGTTGTTTTTTTTACGTCGTGTGGGAAAAAGTGATCAGTGAGTGCATCATGCGCCAGGAAAGCGATGGTGATGGGGGTATTACACTTAACCAATGCTGGCGCGTTGTGCACACATATCAGTCATATATCGAGCAGCGGCAAGGAAACATGGTGGTAAAGAAGTGGCTTGTTCGGGGTTTTCTGCTTTAGGACTTTCAGTTGAACTTGTTCGCAGCCGTATTAAGTCGCCGAATAGTGAAGCCTTTGGGGATAATGCTGTGAGTAAACCCACCGTTATGCGTTGGCTCCAGAAGTTCAAGTCGGGAGATCTGCCCCTCTGTGATGAAATTCGCAGTGGTCAGCCACAGGTTCTGGATGAAGAAGCCCTGAAGGCGGCCATAGAAGTGGATAGCAGTCAAATCTGTGGTGAGCTTGCCGAACGCTTTTTTGTTTTCTTTTTCTTTTCATCACCTTTACCTGGCTATCCCACACTCTGACAATATCAATCACACGTCAATCACCTGACCTCGAAGCCCAACCAACCAGCAGCGATCACCTGCGTCAACCGGCAGCGACCATCGATCAACTTATCAGCTTGACCCGTCGACACGACTGGAACACCCACACTTCAACTTCCAACCGTCGACACGACCGGAACAGCCTCACCTCAACTTCCCGTCATCGACCCTTCAATTAACAGACCATCTAATCCACGGCCACTCAGGTCTGCCTTGAAATTAAATTTTGTAATAATCTTAAATATCCTCGTTCTGTTGTCCATTTTGTTTCACCTGTCAGATTTCACGTCTTTAACCTAAAAATGTTGTTGGGCCTCTTATGACCTCATACCGATTTGGGGCGCTCGGGCCATTTCGCATCACGCCCCCCTCTGTACATACCTACTTCCAAACTAAAGTGTGTGTGTCAGCCTCGAAAAGAAAGAAAAAAAAGCCTTTCTAACTTTAAGGAAACAAAAAGGCAACAAAACTGAAGGTCGTATGTTTATCTTTAATTTGTCGACATCTTTTCGTTCTTTAATTTCACCGTTTTTCATCTCACTCTTTTTAACCCCTAATATCTTGCTTTTTCTTATACATTACGTATAAAAGACTTTTCTTACAGACACTCTGATCCTAGCAAAAGTGCTGATCCATAAGTAGGTCTTCCTGTTATTTATACAGCTACTATATTCTAAGTATTTTTTTTTCAGAAAGGACAATACAAAAAAGGTCTTTAATGTAATCGACCCGGATAGTGGCGGATCTACTACCAAACTAATGAAGCTTGTTGGGAAAAGATTCCTGGGGTCACAGTTTGAATTAAAAAGAGAGAGAGAGAGAGAGAGAGAGAGAGAGAGAGAGAGAGAGAGAGAGAAAAGATTGTTGCGCGTTCAGATAAATGATATTTATTTAAACGTAGGATACACAAATTTTAACTGTAATTACTTATCATGAAATGACAGTCAGAAAGATCTTCTCTTTAACTGTAAGGAAATAAATATGAATAGTGTTTCAGTGAAGAAGAGGGAAAGTAGAGTTGGGAAACCAGATCAAAGGGTGTCCGTAGTTGATTTGATGAGAAAGACAAGACGTCGAGGTTGACTCACGTCTCTTTACTGCTATCAGTCCTTCCGTCGAGTTGAATAAATGTTTCCTTTTTATGCTCTTGTGTAGGTTCCAGAAACTTGTGTTTACTTACTAGCGGTGGCTGATTTTCTTCGTTGTTTATATTTATTAAATTGAAAATTCGAAGTAAGTTTGAAACCCGGAAGTCCTTGAAAGTTGTGTTTAATTTTGTCATTTGCTCATTTGATTCGATATTGTTCACTTCCGCCTACTCTAAAATCTTAAGCTTCAGGCATTTGAAACAACATTTTTATTGAGTGTATTTTTCAATAAAAACGCTTTTTTTGTCAAGTGTCTGTCATTAAAATAAAGTCATTTTAGTGATAGTGTGGGTTATCCCTCTTCATTTGCTAAAGTACAGTCTCTAAGGGGTACTACTTAAGCCTATAATCGACCCTGACAGTGGCGGATCTACTATGAAACTAATGAAGCTTGTTGGATAAAGATTCCATGGGTTACCGTTTGAATTTTAAAAAAAAGAGATCGTTGCGTGTTCAAATAAAATCACATTTATTTAAACGTATTTATTTAAATACACAAATTTTAACTGTAATTATTTATCATGAAATGAAAGTTAGGAAGTTCTTCTCATTGCATGGTCTTTCAGTGAGGAAGAGAGAAAGTGGAGTTGGGAGACAAGGTCAAAGGGAGTCCGCTGTTGCTTTGATGAGAAAGACAAGACGTCGAGGTTGACTCATGTATCTTTACTGCTGTCAGTCCTTCTGTCGAATTGAATAAATGTTTCGTTTTTATGGTCTTGTGTAGGCTCCAGGATCTTGTGTTTATTTACTGGTCCCTGCAGATGATCGCTGCTGATTGGTTGGTCGGGTTTCGAGGTCAGGTAATTGAAAATTTGAAGTATGTTTGAAACCCGGAAGTCCTTGTGCAGTGTGTCTAATTTTGTTATTTGCTCCTTTGATTTGAAGTTGTTCACTGCCGCCTATTCTATAAGATTAAGCTTCAGGCATTTGAAGCAACATTTTTAATGAGTGAATTTTTCAATAAAAACGTGCTTTTTTTTCAAGTGCTTGTTATTAAAATAAAGTCATTTTAGTGATAGTGTGGGTTATCCCGCTTGACTTTGCTAAGGTACTGTCTCTAGTGAGGGGACACTATTTAAGCCTATATAAAGGCATACATTTATCTCCATACTCTCTTTTACAGCTTTTCAACTCTGGCATTAAGATGTAGTCTACGTACAGTTGGGACACAGCCACTAGGCTCGCGTGCGTTTCTCTTTCTGATGTGGGGCCAAAGTTGGGACCACAGAAGTAAAACACGGAACATGGATTAGATGTAAGAAAGATATATTAACAACAGGTTACAGAGATAGTGTAAGCGGAGCTTACTATAAATTAGTGCCCAACACTGGTAGTCGTACTAGACTCTCACTGTCTCTCTCTGTCACTCTCTCGAGTGCTATGTCGCCTACTTAATATAGGCCTGGAAGTGTAGGTAGTTTCCGGTCTCACAATACTTTCTTTCTCTTGACTTTTGAACTCTTTCACACACGTGTCTATAAGGAAGGCCAACATGCAAAAACTTACATTTCCTAGTTTAAATGCTTTCTATGTGACTAGTCTTTAAATATTTTCTTCTTTTATTGTAATTATAATTCATTTTTGTCAATACATGCAATTAATTGTCTTTTGTCTAATATTGTTTTGTATACTCATTTTTACTTGGATTCACATTGAGTCCGCCAATGTTGTTTGGGGGATAAATGTCCTAGGCACCCTTAAATATTTACTATCCAAAGTGTTGATTCCCGCATATTTACTAATATTTAACTTTATTTACTCAAACAAGCATCTCGCAAAAACAGAATCGTAAATCAATGGGTTTGTCGGAGTTAGCTCCTCCATTAGTTCCTTAATCCTTCAACAGGGGTCTCTCTCCCCTGGCTATAAATACTCGCTGACCCTTCGCCTCGACCTCTTTTTCCATCAGGCCTTTGGGCCGCCACCTTGAGGTAAATCTTTTTGCCTCAGGCTTTCAGCCTTACCACCTCGCAGATGTGAACGCTCACAGATACAGCGTTTCCCAAATGCTGGAAACACGCTAAGAACAATACACGTACGTACGAACACTCGCCACAACACAACACATACACATAATATTCACCACACGCACTCTGTCCTTGTAACTGTCCATGTAACTTGTAACCTTTCTTGTTATTAATACATATATTTGTTTACATATATTTATCGATCTTGTGTTTGTTTTTCCTCGTCTTCTTTGGACTTAATTAAAGTCCAACTTTCTCATGTAGTTGGACTGGCTAGCAGGAAATTTCTACCCACGTGTGTTTTACATACTCATCGCCGACACGGTCCTCTACAGGTTAAAGTAGATAATATTGGCCTTAAAATATGTTCTAATTCCCATTCATATAGCACTAAACTACCCCTATAAATGGTCATTTTTTTTTTCTTGGGACCTTGCATCGTTGAACTCGCCAGAGTCTATTTATAGACTACATTTTGACAGTTGGATCTTCGGATCTTTGTTGCTGGTTACGAAGGGGGCTCTACAGTGGGTTATCCCTCTTGACTTTGCTAAAAAAAACCGTCTCTGGGGGGCACTACTTAAGACTATATAAAGGCATGCATTTATCTCCCTAATCTCTTTTACAGATTTTCAACTCTGGCATTAAGATGTAGTCTACGTACATTTGAGACGCAACCACTAGGTTCGCGTGCGTTTCTTTTTCTTTCTCTTGACTTTTGAACTCTTTCACACACGTGTCTATAAGGAAGACCAACACAAATTTCACACATGCAAAAACTCACATTCTCTAGTTTAAAAAAAACTATGGTCAGAAATTAAATAAAAGCAATGATGGTTCCTATCCTGAATATATCATAAAAATTCATAATGTAGAATTAGTAAGTACTAAAAACTTCAAATAACTCGGTGTACGGATCAGTTATAACAAATTTAATACAGGAGAGAAGGAAACTGAACATGGAATAGTATTCACCGGAGGTAGTATCGACCAACATCGAAAATTGCTACAAATCCAAAACATTAATCTGAAAATTCGAGTCACGTTTTGAATAACCTTGTCAGATCGAGGCTTTCATATGGATGGTTATGCATAATACTAAACCCGTTCACAAATATCGAAACTGTCAGCCGTATACAACCGCTTTCTCAGATCAATAATTAAAGTGGCTTTGAGACGATGGGTTTTGGTGAAGAGCATCTCTCTTCGAACCATGTGAATTGGAGCTACAGAATCACAAACAAAGAATAATATCAAGGACTTGCAAAAAACAGCAACAACTAAAATGAATAGCGTATGTAACTCGAAGAGAAAATAATGACATAATCAAGATGTTGACATTCCACACTACTTCAAACAAAAGGTTAGGAAGGAAACCCCCCAACAATACTGGAAAAGCGATAACCGTTACTGAACTTGAGAAACCTATTTTCCTGAAAAATTGTTTTAAGAGAAACATTTTACAAATGCCAACCGACAGTAGTATCAATTGCTGGGTCAATGAATACCGAACGTTTCATTATAAGTATTCTTTTTTTTTGTCGTCACTGATTTCTATCCATCAGACTCCAGCGTCACTTAGTCCTGGGTATGACGATAAACTACATCCAGTATCAAGACCTCTGATCGGGTGATTGGAGATTTTGAGGCTTTTAAAGGAAAGCGAAAACATTATTTTAATTTTAATTCTTTTTATTTTTGTTGATATATTTTATTTTTATTTTATATTTTTTTTATCGGGACTCACTACAATACCATTGCCATATATGCATTTGTAGCGTCAAAGGCAAGGAATGCTCGTCTCTAATAGGAATTAAAATATAAATTAACCCTAAATGACAGAAGGTTAACTGTACAAGATATAGTTAAGTATATATACAGTTTTGTAAGGAAATAAAATCTACTATTTGTAATCAGTATTTCATTACCTATGTACAGAATAAATGACTGGCTTCTCACATGGCACTAATGATGTTAAATCTTTCGCTCGTAAAAAAATAGGGTAAGATGTTTTTCAATAATTTCTGTAAATTAACTTTAATTAGACTTTTCTCTGTTCACGACAGAATGGAAAAAATATTCTCTATTTTTTACGAGTGAAACAGTTAACATCAGCAATGACCTTGCTATTGTAGCGACAGTGTTACCAATATTTAAGTTTGGCTAGGAAAGGTGGGATTAAGGACAATGCGTGGACGCAATGCAATTTATATTTGACGGAAATAGCACATAGTATACAATACAAAACTGAACGGAATGATTTCAAAACATAACAATTGAATTTATTAGTGTTTACTGTACAAGCATAAGAGCTGAAGGGGTGATAGAGTTATATCTCTTAGGTTTGGAAATATTTGTATTTGAGCTCATAAAGTGAAAGTAATTATTAAACTGTAGTTTAGAAGAATAAAGTTCCTTTAGCATGTTTGGAATTGTGAGTTGTAAAGTTGGTAAAAGTTCAGAAGAGATTTCTGAGTTCGTACTTGCGTGAATGTTGGTAATGGTCTTTAACGTCTGATCGCAAAGGTTAAGACGGGAGTTCCTGAAGATTACATCTTGGCAGCAAGGATAAAGATGAATGAAAAGAAACACGAGGGAGCTTACACGTATTCTGTTTTTTATAAGATCGTGTATCACGTGGGAGGCCCAGAACGAAAACGCGGGAAAACAGATTTGTCGCGTGCAGGCGGTTTGATTGGTCGCAACTGACCAATCAGCAAGCTAGATTGAAGGTGATTAACCAATGAATGCTTGTTATATATTTTGTAAGATTGTGATGGTGAAAATTACAACAGGAATAGTGCATTTCCTAGCAGGGGTTAACTGGCTTGTTGTGGAAGAGTCCACACTATTACTCTAGCTATGTAATATGGGTATAGGAAATGTAGCAAAGGAGTCAAATTCAATATGGAGTGTAAGGGACGCAACTCTTTCCGTAGGAAAATGTCTGACACAACGCAAAGCAATGTAAACCGAACACGGGTGTAAATGGCTTCTGCCAATTTCTCCAAGCGACCTGCTTTTATGGAGCCCAGACAAACCTCATTAGCATGCGTGTAACGCGACCCTGCGAGACTGCACGATACCGTGAATATTTAAAAAGTCACGGACGCCATCTTGGACCCTTTCTTTCTTTTCTCAACCCACTGGCCAGACAGACGCGAGGACGTTTGGAATGTAAGCCATTTCTATTTTCCCCACAGGAAAATATGCTCAAGGAATTCGAATAACATTTAGCCAAACCGTTTGTGATGGGCTACAGAAAAAAACTAATTATATTTTGGGGCCAGATCCATGCACAATTACTTCCCCTACGAATGTATTTACATGTCGACAACACAAGATCACGAAAAATTGGTGCCGGACTTCTATGACATTTTGTGGGAAGTTGTGCCATGGGTGACTTAATATGTGAATACAATTTGCCGTGAATCCATGAACTTCTATAGTTACCTACCCTACAAGTAGGTTTAGGTAGAATGACGTTGGCTGGAGTTATGTACTCTTTGTGCATTTTTAGTTATTTATGCTATTTTCATTAACTGAGTCATGAGTTACGAAACAAATAATCAAAACATTTTACAGGTGGGAGGGGGTCACTGTATAACATAAAGGATCTTGGGAGATTTTTTTCCGTTTTATGTCAATTATTGAAAGGGAAGTTTAACGCATTAGGAAGATTAGAGTTGTTACTTCCGTTTATGTTAATAATATCTCGTGATCACCAGTTAATGCTGGATTAAATAATATCATATCAAGTCGGGTCAGTCACCAGTTAATAGCGGTTAAATAATATCATGTCGTTTTTACCAGACAATGGGTGATCTATTGAAGAAAGGTTTATTCTCCCAGTTTGTATTTTTCCCCATTATGGGAATTATGATATCATAACACTTTATTTCATATATGAAACGGAATAGCTTAAAAAAAGGAATTTCAAACATGCTTTGTTCTCAGAGAGAGTTGTATGCCGTCAAATAATACACAAAATTATATGCACACATTTACACGTGTCCCACGCAGAGAAATTATAACATGTACTCAACAACAAGCCGTGTGAAAAGAGAACGAAAAGATAGGGTCTTACTTAAAATAATTCTCAATTATTGACGTGGTACTGCCGTGGTACTTCAGTGTTTCTGGAGAAGCCGTGACCAGCTGTAGTCCAAAAGAAATGTACCTCTGAACTGGCTCCAGTTCTCTCCAAACTATACAACTATTGCCTCGCTGATTCTTGCTTTCCAACTTGTTGGAAGTCCTCCTCTGTCTGTCTTTGAGATCTCTGGAGTCCCTTCTGACCCATCTAACTACCGTTCCATCAGTCTCCAACCACTCTTTGGCAAAGTTTTCGAGGCTTTAATCAATGCCGAAGTAGTTAAGCATCTCACCTCCCACGATTTGCGCTATATGGTTTTTCCTTTGCCTGGTCTACTGCTGATGTGCTTACGGTCATAATTGAATATGTATACCAAGCTCGGGCTGTTTCTCTAGATATATCGAAGACGTTTGACAGGGTTTGGCATGCTGGCCTTCTACATAAGTTTCAGGGATACCGTATTACAGGACGATTGTTTGATATAATCCAACCATTCCTATCTAACCGTGAAATGGAGGTTGTCCTGAACGGGTTCTCTTGCAGTTTCTTCCATACGAACGCTGGTATTCCTACACTGTTTCTGATCTGCATCACTGATCTTCCAGGCGTCATCAGTTCTCAAGTCGGCATCTACACAGACGGTACTACCATTTACTTTCTCAAGGACGTAATGTGGCTTTCCTCTGCTTTTTCTATAAATATTTTCATGGCATCTGCTCTGACAATCTATTTCCACTGATTCCCCCGACTGCATGAATTTAAGCGTGCTACTAAGTTGGCATCTCGGTCCCACGCTTTTAATGTCGGAACAGTTAAATATAACCGCTTCTTGTACTCCATCAGCTTCTTCTCTCGCACTTCTTCACTGTGAAATTCCCTTCCTCTAACTTGCTTCCCTGATAACTATAATCTTCAAAAATTTAAATATAATGTCAATCGGCATCTTCTGTTGCCTTGAACCCCGTTCTTCTTTTTATCCTTTCCTCAATCCTCCACCCTATACCTAGTCTTTTTTCTTACTCACACCTTCTATAGCCCCTTGCGTACAAGTGGCACTTCCGCCTTGCTTGGGGTTAACTGATTAAAACAACTGCTATGTCCCTAGTTAGGACATATTCCCCTCAAACAAGGAAAAAGCGAGTCATGTTTTGTTTTTTTTTTAATTGAGCACTTCGAATCGGAGATATTTTCTGAATCCGGTGAAAATATATTTCTAAAAAAAAAACAAAAAAAAAACGGCGCCAAGGGCGTGGGAGCTAATATCAGATTTAGAAACTGCTCAGTTTGACTCCTGGAAACTGAATGCAGGTCTGACCACATTCGTTATTCTATGATGTGACGTTACTAAGTCGGCGTTACGTGACCCACGTGACTTCGTCTCAACCTAAGGAAGATATTTGCCTTTTTTATCCTTCTAATGCAAAGAAAGTATTGTAAAGAATTTGCATTTTCAGCTCATATACAGCCTCCAATATTGAAAGATTTCAACCTTTCAATACACAATGTATTGTAAATAAATGCCATATTTGATTTGTTGATTAGCTTTCAGTGTGACTAGTGATGGAATTGCTCGTTGTCTTGCGACATTTATTTCTGAAAAAACATAAAAAAAAAGGCACAAAGAAATTTCCTTGCCTTGAGGTATTTATTCCCAAATTAAATAACACATTAAAACAAAAGGCACGATATAATCTATCGGTCTGCTATGTTTAAGTTCAAATTGATTAGAGCATAAAATTGGTACGAAATAGTTCCTCTAGCTAACTAGAGAGATATTTATTTTCAAATTGACTAAGACATAAAAAGGGATCGAAATAGTCCGACGTCTCGTAATAATATTTATTTCCAAATTGATTTAGTTAGACATAAAAAGGCATCAAATAGTTTCTTGTCTTACTCCGCATTGTTCTTTGTAAATCGATGTATCAAATGCGCATTAAAACATAATCTTCCTTCGAACCAAGCAACACGATCACAGCAGTTCAATTTGTGATAAATATTTCATTGTGACAAACTAAATAGTAATTTTTTTTATTAATTATTAATTCTAGGGATATTTTCTTTATTCTCATTCCTTTCGTTCAATAAAAGTAACTCGAAAGGCTCACATTAACTTTCATAGTAGAATGTATCAACTGATATTTTACTTTCAATATGACACGTGTATCGTCTATAAGCTTGTCAATACAGGATCAGATGCAAACAAGTATCTATTGGAAATATTTTCTCAACTGCTAACAAGGCAAAAGAAATTCGTTATTGCCAATAATCGCTAAATAGAAAACCTAATTTTAGTTTTAGAACTGCGACTAGAAATTATTTTTATTTTATTTTACTATAAATTAAAAAGTATGAATATGATAGAAAAATAATTAAATTTTATAAAAGGTAATAGCCTGTTTGCTACGTTAAATACATTAAACTAATCTTGGGCCAATACGTATTACTTCCAATGGGGGTGGGGAAGGCTGATTAGGGGCCCCGAACAGTTCTTTGTGAGCCTCGCTATCTTATCGACATTTGCTTTTTTTTCTACCTACATTTACGTTACAAATTAAACTAAGCCTCACTGAAAGTTAAAGACCGAAATATTTTCTCGGAATTTGACGTCATTCTATGGTCTGTTTTTGTTTGTTTTGTTCATGCTGATTATAAAATAAATTAAATAAATAAAAAACATTATATAAAATTCACTATTCTTTTTTTAAAATCTATAATGTATTAAAATTATTCAACCTTTTCAAGAAAATCTCAAGTTGATGTTAAAAATTAGGTTACAATAAAATATTGTGGGCGTTGACGTGAGGGTGTTTGTATTTTTAGAGGTGATTTGGCCTTTTAAAAATGCATGAAATGATAATTAGTACAAAAGATATATTTTGCATGTACTGATAAAATTTTATATCCCTTGGAATAAAATATACAATAGAGTTCATAAGTTCATATCAGAAAGTTCTCGTGTTGAACGTCTAAAGTCCTTAGCATATAGAGAGAGAGAGAGAGAGAGAGAGAGAGAGAGAGAGGGGGTGAGTGAATGAGTGAAGTGGGGAGAAGAGAGTTCTTGTAAATGTGTAGTGTATGTAAGTAATCTTTTCGACTCACTGTGGGATTTTTTAGGTGTCCGAAAATTTAGGGCATAGGAGAACGGACGAAATTATTTTATCGACTCTCTGGTTCCTTTTTTTTACCTGATCATCTCTGTGTTTATTACCTTTCATCTCAGAATTGTCTCTTGATTTCTGATTGGTTCACAGGACTCATTTCGACCAACCCTTTTTCTTCACCTACATTTAGGAATGATGACCTTTTGACCTATTTTATTTATTTCGCTTTTTCTCTTATCTTTTCTTTTTATTTCCTTACGGCAAAACAAAATGGTTTGTAAGCTTTTCTGTCTTTTTTTAAATAGCGAACTTTGTATTTTTTTTCTATCACTACAATACTACTTTATGAAAATTAAGAATAAAAATAAAAATGTAAGTGATCCACCTACGAAAAGAAAGAAAGAAAGAACGAAATAAAAAACACAACGCCCTAAAACGCTCAAGGCTTACGGCAATATCATGTTGAAACACCGGTTCTCGTACGATCACCGAAGTTAAGCAACATCGACTTTGGTCAGTACCTAGATGGGTAACCGCAAGGGAATACTAGGATGTGCGGGTCGTGTCATGGATAACGGCTTGGAATTGGAAATCGGGAAGTCAAGTTTCGATTTTAGTTGGTTTCATTATTCACTTCTCACAGCAATGGACTGATTAGCATCACGCATCAATAAATCATTTATTATCTCCAAAAATTTCTTATAATAAAAAAAAAACATATTCTGGCTTTAAATATCATGTAAAAAGGTTGATAACCCGTAAAAATCAAATCAAATCAATCGTTCATACTACCTGTTTTCAAGTAGATGCGAAATATTTAATCATTTATTTGTTAAGGATTTTTTATATATTAATGTCGATTAAGCACTCCAGATTGCGAATTTCAAATAAAGAAAAAAAATAGTTTTAATTTTAAGATTGGTTGTTTGTTTTTATTTAGTGACACATAAAACTCTATCGGCTATGTATTGCTGAAATCTAAATATTTTGTATGCACTTTTATTTTATTTTGGGGGATGATAATGGTTTAGAGATACAGCTCTTACTAATTAACCCATAACTGGGGGATAAGGGGTAGACTCATACATTTTTGAAGGGAATTGACGCGTAAGTGAAATTAACAATTCAGAGCGATTATCCATTATGTAGAGTAATATGAAAATAATAATAATAATAATAATAAAAAACACGAATATATCTGGTCTCCCTCCATCGTTTGATATTTATAAGGAATCTTTTTTATTTCAGTAAAGTTCTTTTTTTATTTATGGCATCTTATGGCACCTATAACCGTGGGGGGGTGGAGAAGAGGATTCGTACCCTTGGGAAAAGTATGAATCCACTTCTTCTCCCTCCAGCTATGAGTAAATAGCTGGACAGACCGGGTTCTATAGCCTTGGATGGCAACTGATCTACCACAGGAAGAAATGGCAACCTACTGCAGGAAAAAAATCTGCCTCGTCAGTCATGTATCGAAATATACACGATCACCTAAGCATATATCATGCACTGCACATAACTGACTGACTAGAATTATATTCAGCAAGATTCACTTGCAAGTCAATTTGCTTGTGTTATGAATTCGATTATCAACTAGTTTTCCTAGCAGTACAAATATATCCTTGCGCCATACATGGTCAAATACTGTAAGAATGTGATCTATTTAAAAATTTTTTTTAAGTGTTTCACTCCAAGCAAGGTGGGAAGCCACTAACACGCAAGGGAGTTACAGAGAGTTGGAGCGAGAGCAAATAGGAGTGATAGAGGAAAGGATGAAGAGAAGGATAGGGGATAGATCAAGGCATCTGGAGACGTCGATTGACATTACATTTGAATACTTGGAGATTATAGGTATCAGGGAAACAGGAAGAGGGGAGAGAGTTCCACAGGCGAGAGGTGCAAGACATGAATCTATTGGAGTAGAAGAGTCGGCTACATTTAACAGTTTCGACAATGAAAGGGTGTGAGCAAGATGCCAGCCTAGTTGAACGCTTAAATTCATGAAGTTTGGGAACCAGCGAAAACAGCTCCTTGGAGCAGTTACCATGAAAAATGATGTTAGAACAATCTAGAACTTACACTGGGAGCAAACCGCTTGTATACAGAAGGAAAATGAATTGAGCAGAAATACAAAAACAGAAAGGGGTCATGAAACCATGAGACAAGGATGCGTCTTCTTCCAGATTCATTCAACTTCTACAATAATGCTACTTATGGGAACTGGAGACCCTACCAGGAGTTATCATCAGTGGGTGTAATCTCAATAATTTTACATACATAGATAACACTATGTTTTTAGCCGGCTCAGAAAGGAAACTGTAGTACCTCCTAGACAGGGTGGTAGAAGAAAGCAAATAAAAAGTACTAACTATCAACATCAAGAAGACCGAAAAGTATGGTCATCAGTAAGAGAAAAAGTCCAAGATTTGAGTTATGAATTAGAGATAGAAAATTCAAGGAGGAGCAGAAATTCAAATATCTGGGAAGCATTTTAGCAGATAATGGGAAAGGCGATGCTGAAATTTGAACACATATTAGTCATAAGAAGCTTTCCAAAAGCTAAGCAAGGTGCTGAGAAATGGAAGAGAAATTGTTAGAAACAAAGAAAAGAGTGTAGGATTGCTATCTGGTATCCATCGTCTTATATGTTGGTGAATGCTGGACAATTTTCACACCAAACTAGGGGTAGCAGAAATGTGGTTCTACAGAAGGATTCTGAGAATTCAATGGATGAAGTGAGTAAGCAACAAGAAAATCTTAAAGAAAATGTCAACCAAAAAAAAAAAAAAGACTTCTACTCAGAATCAGGAAAAGACAGGTAAAATACCTTGAACACATAACGACACATAATGAGGAAGAAAGGCTTGGAAAACATAACCCTCACAGGGCATACTGAGAGCAAGAGAGATAGAAGAAAACAGTGAGCAAGTTAACTGATGAGCTTGTGTGAATGGATTGAAAAACAAGGGTGGAGGAGACCTTAGCAAAGAGAGAAAACTGCTAAGAGCCACATGAGATAGAAAGTTGTGGAGAACCATAATCGCCTATGTCCTAAAAGGGCACTGTACATAGAAGAAGAAATCTTGCTGATGTGGCCTCATCTATATTAAGATAAGCTGAACAAATATTGGTAATAAAGATGACTACTGTAGCGTGACAGGTAGCAAGCAGTTTGCTGGGTGTGCCGAAATACTTATAAATAGGGGTAATCCGTTATAAGCCTGACCCAAATTCCACATAAAAGAATATATATTTATGAAAGAAAATACACACATTAAATAGTAAATACATAAATAGATACATAAATAAAGAACAAATAAACTCCTACTGTGAGCTTTAGCTCTAAGGTCATCAAACAACTACATCGATTTTTGTATAAATTATCGAGCCCCTTATAGTATTACCAGTGATTTCTTTTTTTTTAAATTCACACCAGTAGTAATTTTTACATCTCTTTAATAAAATTGCTATGTAGCTTATTAGTTTGGTTATTTCCTTAGCTAACTAAAGGTAATAGTCATGTTTGATACTCATATTTTAACGAATCTGCATTTCTTACATCGAATATCTTTTCTCTATAAAATCTCTTTTGCTATTGTAAAAGAAAACTGGTAAAATCCAGGATTTGCCACCTGTAAAATATAGTGGAAAGATTGCAGAATGTGTAGCCCAGAACAAAAAATTAGAGTGTTCTAGTTCAAGTTCCACTTAGATCCCTTACATTCTCTTATGCATAAATACACTTGGGTATCGTATAAATACATCTGAACAGCCACTCTTCTAGATCCTTCTGTACTAATGTAGGTGTCCTCCAGGGTTCTGTCCTTGGTCTGACTTTGTTTTTAATTTTTCATTAACAACCTTCCCAATGGCATTAGCTCTCAACTTGGTATCTATGCTAATGACATAGCCATTTACTCCTGTCTTGATAGTAAGTCTTATCAATTCAATACGGTCAAATTAGCAGCTGATGTCAAAATCTGTTGTTATCTGGGGCAAAGAATAGCTCATTAATTTCAACTCTTCCAAAACAAAACTGCTTTCTATTAATCATCTGAGAGACCTCTCTTATGGCTGATGCTAATCTCCAGAAGAGTGGTTCATTGCACCTACTTGGGCTAACATTCTCAGCTGACATGAAGTGGAAAGATTATATTGAATCCATTGCTAGGTTAGCTGCTAAGAAAGTTGGTTCAATGCATCATGCTAGACAATTTTTCTTGCTAGAATCTATTTTACATATCTATAAGTCTACCATGCATCCATGCTTTGAATATTGCTGTCACATATGATCTGGTACTCCTTCTATATATTTAGGAATTTCTTGATAAAATCCAGCAATATTACCAATCCTAACCTGGCGTTTTGGTTTCAGTCACTTTCGTACTGTCGTAATGTTGTTTCCCTGTGCATTTTCTATAAATACTTTCATGGTAATTGTTTGGACGCGCTCTTCGCTGTGGTACCGAGAATTTATGAATTTAAGTGCAGTACTAGACTGGCGTTGAGATCTCTTCCATTTACAGTTGAGCTGACTAGTTGTACCATAAGTTCTATGCTGACAGTTTCTTTATTTTTAGTTTTTTTTGTGGTACAAATGCAGTGATACTGTATCAGAAATTGTTGGCCTGTTTCCAGTAAGAAGTAATTATAAAATAGCAATGAGAATAAAGGTACCAAGTGGGAGTGTCTTTTCCAGGTTCAAAAGGCTAACTAAAGTACTTGTTAAAGGAAATAGTCCCTTCAGTCAATCAAATCAAGTAATAAAATATCATAACTGGCATACCACTATGACTGATGAAGAAGAATGCAGATAGGTTAAGAATCATGCCATGCTTATTCCTCTTATTTAATTAAGAGAAATTCCTAATTTGTACTAATAGACCTAGAGTTATCTCCCTGAAACATAAAATTTTTGTCAATTTAAATAATTAAAAATTATATCTGTCTATATTTCTGAGATGAGGTATTGTAATTATTTACATTATTTACATTGTTCGGAATGTTGCCATATTCAAAACGTTTTGGCTGCTGCACACTCTGGCCTTCTTCAGGTTATTGGAATTTAGAACTGAACCCTTTATTTCATCCACCGGGGTAGATTGTTCTAGTTCCATATGCCATGCCTCTTCCAGATGTCTCAGTTATCTCCCTTTAACTCAACTCTCCAAATCACGACTATATGGGTCAAATCACTGGCTTCAACCAACGCTTTTATCCACTGGGAAATGTGTTCTTGAGGACATCAGTGTATGAATTTTTAGGACTTATAAACTTAATGGTTCAGTAACCATTTTTTATGGAGTAATACAGAGTGCTAGAGAAAAACAGTAATAACAACAAAACTGCAATATGAGCTCTGCTTAGAAAAAAATGGTTACTGAGACATTAAGTTTATAAGTCTCAAAAAATTCCTACACTGATAATCAAGACACATGGTCCAGCATTTGTTGGATTCAGTGACTTGAACCAAAGAGTTGTGAGTTCAATACCTGGATACTGCAGTAGTGGACAAAACTTAGAGAGTTGAGTTAAAGGGAGATAACAAGTATGCATAGGAAACTAGAACAATCTACTTGCATGAAATAGAGGGTTCAGTTTAAAATTCTGAAAGGCTAAAATGTTGTGAAAGTAAATTATATAAACAATTCACCCTTGCATGGAGTATTGCTGCCATATATGGTCTGGAGCCCCTTCTGTTTGCCTCGGGGTTCTTGATAAGCTCCAGAGGCAGATGTGCAATATAATTGGCTCTGTTCTGGCATCTCGTCTACAGTCACTCTCTCACAGATGCGCCGTCACCTCTCTCTGTCTTTTTTACAAATACTTCTATGGCAATTGCTCTGAGGAGCTACATTCGCTGGTTCCCAGACTTCAAGAGTTCAAGGGCCCTACGAGGCTGGCATCATGCTCTCACCCTTTCACTGTCGAAACTCCTAAATGTAGCCGTCTCTTCTACTCCAATAGCTTCATGTCTTGCACCTCTCGCCTGTGGAACTCCCTTCCCTGAGAGCTATAATCTCCAACTATTCAAATGTAATGTCAATCGACATCTCCAGTTGCCTTGATCTATCCATTATCCTTCTCCTCATCCTTTCCTCTATCACTCCTATCTGATTTTGCTCCAAATCTTCTGTAACCCCTTGCATCCTAGTGGCTTCTCGCCTTGCTTGGGGTGAAACGCTTAAAAAAAAAGAAATAATAATAATAAAGATGAGAACAATGATCTGAACAATGTAAATAATTAGAAATTACTTGAATGCCAAATTGGACTAGATTTTTTTCTTTCTTCATCTTTTATTGGAATTGCTCTAAGAAATTATTCTGATATGTATTATTTTTGTTGTATTATGCTAACAAGAAGGCAAACATACAGAAACAGGATCATGAAAATATATAAAGGGTGTTCCACTAACTTTGACGGATTTTAAATGTGAATTAAGTTTAAGTGTCTAAAATTTTTTTTCTTTTTCTTTCAGATTTTGCAGACATTTGGGTGATATTATTTTTTATACCTAATTGCCATAACATAATCCAATAGAGAAATAAATAAATTTTCACCAATAATACTGATTTATTTACTGCTGACTTTGATCCGTCTTAATGAAACACTCTTATATATAATCCATCTTTAATGAAACACACTTTACTTAAAAATTTATTTTTCTTTCAATATTCTATTTTCAGTTGGTTAATAATAACAACTATTATCTGTCTTGCATTTTGAGTACTTACCAAATAACGATGGTTAACCAACTAATATTGTTAATCATTTACTGGCTATTTTGAGTTTCACTAGGCATGAGATTAGACTAAACTTCATTAACGCCTACAAGTTTTGTATTGTATATGCTAACAATTGTGTTGAATATGCTAATGACTGTTGTTTTTGGATTAATGACTCAGCAAATAACTGTGTCAGGTTTAGTGATGTTTTTTAAATAACTGCTGGTTTAATCTCGTTGACCATTGGTAGTAAGTTTGATTTTACATAGATGCCCAGCTATTAAGGTCTTGTGCCTAAATAAATTAATCTTAAGGAATATGAACTTATCCTTTCGGAGAAGGATAGAGTTAGCAGACAGTTGGTTGTGTAATGAGTCTGATCCTAACTGGGTGTCTCATTATCAAAGCCTTAAGGTTTTTATTTTGGATATGTGTCAGAAAACAAGAGTCGGCTTCACAGACCATTGTTAAACGAGATAATAGACTAAGGGATTTAAACGTTGGTTTATGAATTTGGTTACATAGTAATTTAAGGCCAAAAACATATCGGTTGAAAAGTAATCATAAAAAAACAGTTAAATTTATAGTCTAATCTTTTTACAATGACGTTCACCCTATACAAATCCCAAGAATCAATCAAGGGAGAGAGTTACAAAGTAAGAGGCATAGTTTATGCAGATATGGGGAAAATAACAGTTAACCCTAGACTTTAGCAGGTTAAGATTGTAGTGATCGAGGAAGTCTTCTCTTAGGAGTCGGTTACAAAAAGTAGCAGTTTGTGGGAAGAAACTGCTTTAGTGGAACTTAGGTCTCAACAATGTAATACAAAGGGAATCAGTCGGTCAGTTATGTTCCATGCGTGATACACACTTAGGTGATCACGTATCTTTCAATACATGACTGACGCAGCAGATTTTTTCCAGCAGTAGGTTGCCATTTCTTTCCGCGGTAGACCAGTTGCCATCCAAGGTTATAGAACCCAGTCTGTCCTGCTATTTATCCATAGCTGAGTTGGGGAGAATAAGAGGATTCATACCTTTCCCAAGGGTATTAGCATGTAAGTGAACGTAATGGATTCGACTGGAATTCGAACTTGGCTCTCCAATTCCTCAATCCAAGTCACTATAACTCCATCATAGAAGGTTGGTTAATAAAATAACAAGGTTTTAATCTCAGAATTTCAGACAATACAGGAAGGCCGTATAATACAATGGTCTAAATATTTTGTTTCTATAATAAGTATAAGGATACATTTTAATTTGAACAGTTCGTGGAACAGTGTCAATAAATCATCTCAAAACATGACATGAGAAAGGGCAGAGAATGTCTTGGTTGAAATGTAATGATTAAATTGACATTGAGGGTACTCACTTAGGTAATTTGTAGACTCATGGTTACTAATGCTTAATTGATTTGTTTTCTACGGTTTATCAACATTTTGCAGGTTATTTATAGCTAGAAAATATTTTGATGTTGTAAGATTTTTTGGAGATAATAATGGTTTAATGATACAAGTCCTACTAATTAACCTATTGCTGGTGGAAGAAGAGGTGGGTTCATACTTTTCCCAAGGGTATTTGCGTGTAAGTGAAGATAACAAACCCAAAGATAATTTAAGAGATCTCATCAATTTACAGTTGAGCTGGCTAGATGTAGCTGTAATTTCTATGCTAACAGTATCTTTTCTTTCATTTTTCACTTGTGGAACTCCCTTCCATCTCCATGCTTTTCTGCAAAAATTTAAATGCAATGTCAATTGCTATATACTGTTGTCCTGATTACTCTTTTTTTTTCTCTACTCATTACTAATGTTCTGTTTCTAATTCCTCCACTCTCTGTAACTCCTTGTGTCTTAGTGGCTGTATTGCCTTGCTTGGGGTGATACAAATTTAAAAAAACAAAAACAATCAGAACTGACAATTCTAAACCATTATCCATTACACAACCTGAAAATCCAAACTTGCAGCACCTGATATTCCTAAGTGGTCACTCATGTTGGTACTGACTAGGCTTGACGTTGCTTAACTTTGGTGATTGTATGGGAACTGGTGTTTCAATGTGATATGGCTGTAAGCAACAGACTACACTAAGTGTCATGGGTCCTTACCTATAACAACAGAATGAACTCTTCCTAACACTATGTATACTATGCCTCTCAAGAGAGAGGGATGAATCGAGTCGAGCCGATAGTAGTTCACTCTAAACCAGACAAGACAGTCATACTAACACCTTTCACATCTTGTATTATTATTTTGTGTAATATACCTTTATTATTTCTACTCTTGTGTTCATGTTGTTCTTCCTTGGTCCTAACCTGGACCATAACACTAAGGAAGGCTGGAGAGCATATCAGCCAAAATTCAGGACTCAAAACAATTAGGTGGATAAAAAGTTGATAAACATTTAACTTGTTATTTACAGACTATTGTCCTCATCTGTGCTTGTCGATCCAAGCAGCATTCAGGGAATTTTGTTAATTTATAGGGGTCAATTATTCTCATTTTGTTGACCATCTCTAGGGACACCATGCCTAACTTTTACTTATTGCTCATCGTGCCCTTTCTACTGATTTTTATCTTAATTTTATTTATCTTGATTACTGCATTTTGGCTGATATACTCTCTAGACGTCCTTAGCATAGTCTGTGGCTTAGGTCCATATCATGTTGAAACCTTGGTTCCTATATGATCACAAAAGTTAAGCAACATCGAGCCTAGTCAGTATCTAGATGGGTAACCGCTAGGGAATACCAGGTTGGATTTGTGAGTTATGTAATGAATAATGGCTTTGAATTGTTAATCGGACAGCCAAGTTCCAATTTCCATTGGATTTATTCTATTCATTACACACAAATATGCTTGGAAAAGGTATGAATCAACCTCTTCTCCCCCAGATATGGGTTAATTATTAAGACTTGTATCACTAAAACCATTATTATTTCCAGAAATAAAATAAAAAAAATTGCATACTAAATAATTAGATTTTGGTATTAAATAACCATAGAACTTGATATGCTGCTAAACAAAAACAACCAATCAACACATTATTATCATTGATTCTTGTCAAGGTTAACTATAGTGTAACAGTGTTTTTGTTTCTTCTGTCAGCGCAGGTAAAATGGTTATGGTAGAATGGTTTACCCCAATGCCCAGTTGTCCACTCTTTTCAACTACCATGGCATGGTGAGACATTTTTTTTTTGACTAAGACATCTGTTGATAGAACAAAGAACAGGAATCTCTGAGTTTCTCAATGGTATTGGCTTCAGCTGGTGTTGACCAATTTCATACGCATCACATACCGCATATCACAAATTATATAAACAGCATGTCATTAAATAGATAAAGGCGTGCATAAATAATTTTCTGAATGAATAGTGAAGCTAGATAATGTGAAATATTTTTTGGCAACTTAAGCAGTTTAAACCAAAAATGTTCTATAAATTTGCAGAGTTTTCAATCCTGTCACCTGATACACCTGTCTGTGCACTGAGTGTCAGTGAAACAATTGCAAGCTCTTTATATTGTTTCAAACAAAATAGAATTTGCAATAAAGCCACTAAGTCACAAGGGGTTAATGAGTGTTAGAGAATATAAGAAAAAAAAAACTCTATTAAGAAGATAGAACATTAACCTTTGAGCTCTGCATTCCTGAACAATTTTAACTCTTCTGCCTGAGCTCCTGAGTCAAAATTCACAAAATAATTGGTATGTAATGTTTCATGGTAGATTTAAAAATAAGACAACCAATAGTAAAACACGACACACGTGTTTACCAACTTTTCAATTCGTGGCTGGGCATTAAGTTATTTTTCTCTACCACTGTTCAATCCATGGCTAGGCATTACTTCATTTTTCTCTACTACCAGTAAAGTGATGGTCAGGGCTCAAAGGGTTAAAAACAACAGGGATTAAGAAGACAGAAGATAACAATTGACATTGTATTTAAATTTTTGAAGATCAAAGTTGACTGGGAAGTGAGTAGAGGAGAGTTCCACAAGTGAGACATGCAAAAGAAGAAACTGTTAGTGTTGTGTCATGGCACAATAGTAAAAATAAGAAAATCAAGTCGAAGTTGCAACAGTTAGCATAGAACTTACGGTTGCATCTATCCATTTCAACTGTAAAAAGATGAAATGCTGCTGCCAATCTAGAACGACGCTTAAATTCATAAAGTCTAGGTCCTATAGAAGGAAGTTCATCAGAACAATTACCATGAAAGTATTTATAGAAAAGGCACAGGGAAGCTACATTATGGTGGTTGGTAAGGGACTGAAGTTGGGATGCCAGATCAGGACCAATAATATTGCTGATTCTTCTTTGGATTTTATCAAGAATTTCTAAATATATAGCAGGAGCACTGGACCATATGTGATAGCAATATTCAAAGCATGGATGAGTGGGTAGATTTGTATATGTTCAAGATGAATTCTTATGAGAAAAAAACAGTCTAGAAGGACACAGTGAACCAACTTTTTTAAAAGCAAACCAAGCAGTTCATTCAATATAATATTCCCACTTCATGT
Source organism: Acanthosepion pharaonis (assembly GCA_903632075.3). Taxonomy (NCBI): domain Eukaryota; kingdom Metazoa; phylum Mollusca; class Cephalopoda; order Sepiida; family Sepiidae; genus Acanthosepion; species Acanthosepion pharaonis. The sequence continues at coordinate 129,659 of CAHIKZ030005500.1, forward strand.
CAGCCAAAAATGTTAGCCTGAGAATGCAAAATGAGAAAATGAGTCACCCTCCTGGAGGTTATCATTAGCCATAATGACAGAAGGCAGAAAGGGTTTAAGGTGTGGTAAACTTATCAATATGTAAGATAGATTCCGGTGAGACAAATTGCCTAGTACTACACAGAGAACAAATTTTGCTAGCAGCAGACCTAGTAATTGGGAGCAGCATTTAGCAATTTAGAAATAAACATATTTTATTATTAATTATATTATTTTCTTCATCTTATTTCTTTTTATGCACACCTCATCTGATCAATTGAATCACTAAAATAAAAAGTGAAAACCTAGATAAACAGAAACAATTTTCGTTTTGTCTACAAGTTGTCTACAATATCATAATAGACAATACAATATTGTAAAAAAAAGTATGTGTTGGTTTTTTGAAAATGTTCAGCTATTTGATAAAAGTAACCAGTAGCTGTCCTGGACACCAATATACTTATACAGTTGTCATACGTACTGTGCTTCTCTCAGTCTAATATATTATGGGACTTATGTCTTGTCATGAGTAAGTAGCAGAATGTAGTGGTGAAAGAAAAGTGATATAATGGTATTAATTGCTCAGTGCCAGCCTTAATAGTTGTGGGATGCAATTTGAAATAATTTTTTACAGGGCCCAAGTTTCACATCCAAGGTCTTAATTACAGGATGCAAGTGATCATGATTCTCCATAAATTCCTTTCCTTTTTTTCATCTGTAAATTGGCATGGTTTACTAAGTTATTATTTACATGCAGACTATTGTCCTTATCTTTGTTGTTATCATAATATTGACAGCAAAGCTTCAGCAGCAGCAGTAGAAAAGTGAAACCTCAGTAAATGCAGTCAAGTGTGACAAGCTGCAGCAGTCTCACTAGAAGGCAGGTTAGAGTTAAAGCTCAAAGTTCTACACTTAGAACATGAAAAAATAGCCGAGTAAATTTGATGTCATAGTAATTGTGAGTTCAATCCCTGAGTAAGGAAGTGTATACTTGGGCTCAGTGGAAATGGGGCAAGCAATAGCTGAGAGATACTAAATAAGAACTAGACAAGATGACTCTAGTCAGAGTATGTCTATATTTCTGAAGGACACATGGTACAGTGGATAAAGGTGTTGGTTAGATCCTGTGACAGACCCAAAGAGTGTGAATTCAATACCCAGTTAAGGCAGTGGAGAACTTTCAGAGGGAAAATTAGAAGGAGATAACTGATAACTGACATCCATCAAACATGGCACATGGAACTAGAACAGTCTACCCCAGTGATCGAAATAAAGGGTTCAGTTCGAAATTCCAACCACCTGAAGAAGGCCGGAGCGTACAACGGCCAAAACGTTGTGACAAATATGGCGACAAAGATGAAGACAATAGTCTGAATAATGTAAATACATGACTCTAGTCATTGTCAGTAGAACAAGAACAATCTACATTTGTAGATGAAATAAAGGATTTAGTTTGAAATTCCTTGAAGGTTACCTTGATTGATGAAGGTCAGAGTTCACAACAGCTGAAACCTTATGATAATAACAACAAAGATGAGAACAATAGTTTGCATGTAAATAATGTAAGCAAGTTAAGCTAGGTAAAATAAGTATAATGGTTAACAAGCTGTATAATGAGTTCAACCCTCACTGAGTGCTTTACATGTATTGTTTTTGTCATATATATAACTTCTTTTATGTGCCATGTCTCGTCAAAATGTAAACAATCATAATTTTCTATGATATTTTTCCCACAATTTCCTGTCCTTTGTAAGCATTAATAATTATATAGGAAAATATAGAGAACTATAGTCGCCTATGTCCTGAGGGCACTTGAGGGACACAGCAGTAAATGTTGATAAAATATATACACTTGATATTATATAGATGTGATATTTTATGGATATCACTATGGTTACGTCAGTATGGATATGATTGTAATGAGAACAAAGGAAAGAAATATTCACTGAATTACATTTCAAAGGCCCAGGCTAGCAAAAAGCAACCTTCATGTTTGGTTGCTATTCATAAATTGAAAATCAACTCCCGCTTTGGGTCACTGCATGGAGTGACATAATGAAGTGGTAGTTATGTGAGCACTGGACTTATCGTCCACCAAAGGGAGATAAGCGCATTTTGTATCCCTATTGTATGCATATGTTGTAAATAAAAACATTTGAATGGTCTTTAAAGTATATACACTTGATATTGTATGGATGTGTTACATGTAAAAACCTTACAATATATACCCTTGATTTTGTATGGATACATTGTGAGTGAAAATATTTTAATGATCATTAAAAATATATGCTTGATTTTGTATGGATGCATTGTGAGTGAAAATATTTTAATGATTATTAAAAATATATGCTTGATTTTGTATGGATGCATTGTGAGTGAAAACCTTTTAATGGTCTTTAAAACAACGATGTGGCTTTTGGGCTGCATTAAATATATTATGAGGAAAGTAAACAGTTGAATCTTTAATGTCATATGTCTACTTATTCATCTGTTTATTTTCTTTGTATTTTCTTGAAAGACAATGCAAAGAAAGTAGATTAGAGAATGTGGTAAAAAGAATTTGGTAAGAAGAATATGTGGTTTGAAGAATGTGGTTTGAAGAATGTGGTAAGAAGAATATGTAGTAAGAAGAATTTGGTAAGAAGAATATGTGGTAAGAGGAATGTGGTAAGAAGAATTTAATAAGAAGAATATGTGGTAAGAGGAATGTGGTAAGAAGAATATGTGGTAAGAGGAATGTGGTAAGAAGAATTTAATAAGAAGAATATGTGGTAAGAGGAATGTGGTAAGAAGAATATGTGGTAAGAGGAATGTGGTAAGAAGAATTTAATAAGAAGAATATGTGGTAAGAGGAATGTGGTAAGAAGAATTTAATAAGAAGAATATGTGGTAAGAGGAATGTGGTAAGAAGAATTTAATAAGAAGAATATGTGGTAAGAGGAATGTGGTAAGAAGAATTTAATAAGAAGAATATGTGGTAAGAGGAATGTGGTAAGAAGAATTTAATAAGAAGAATATGTGGTAAGAGGAATGTGGTAAGAAGAATATGTGGTAAGAAGAATGTGGTCAGAAACATACTTGTGTGTCAGAACTTTGTAATTGACCCACCAAATGTTTTGCTCTTGGGTAGGTAAATTGACTCTTTTAAATCTTTGAAGATCAAGAATTTAATTTTGCATTTTTATGAGAGAGCTGGCAGTAGCATTTTACAAAATGTTTTGTTGTGTGCTTTATAAATGTCTATCTTGTTAAAAAGAAAATGTAACAGCACTATCACTTATGGTGATTTTTTAAGATTAGCTTAGATGTGGCACAAGGCTGAAAGTATGGGGCACTCAGTGTGGATTGAACTCACTACTCAGTCATAATTATTCTAGCGAGACAAGCTTGCTAACCATTGCACCACATCTAGGACCTGGCTCAATTGAGTTGTTTTTTTATGGTTTATCAACTTTGTGGAGGTTATTTAAAGCCAGAAAATATTTTCAGATTGTAAGAATTTTCTGGCAATAACAATGATTTACTGATACAATTTCTACTATTTAACCCATAGCTTTGGGGAGAAGAGGTGGATTTGTACCTTTCCTAAGTGTATTTGTACATAAATTAATATAATGAACCTGACTGAAAGATGAGATTTTGCTGATGGTTCAGTATTTTCGCATGTCCTTTTTTAAGCATCACTATGCTTAAGATGCTTTATCATCCACCATACAGCATTAATTTGTTTTCTGACTCTCAAATGCCATAAAATCTACAGAGAAAAGCATATTTCTAATCACTCTCAAATTTGGGGTAAAATTAACAAAAGTAATTACTTTACTAATGTGGCCCAAAAGTTTTGTATGCCAGTGTAAATATATACAATTTTAGTTAAGAGAATAACAATGATTTTTTTCAGATACAATTTCTACTATTTAACCCATAGCTGGAGGGAAGAGATGACTTCATTCCTTTTCCAATGGTATTTGAACATAAAGGAATATAATGAACTCAACAGGAACTGGAACTCAGCTCTCCAATTAACTTTCATAAGTCATTATCCATTATACCACCTGCACATACAAGCTTACAGTGCCTGATATTACCAAGAGGTCATGCATCTAGGTTCTGATCAGGATTGATGTTGCTTAACTTCGGTGATTGTACAGGAACCAGTGTTGTAATGTGATGTGGCTGTAAGCCTTTAATAATAGATGAAGCAACTGGATGTATACAGTGAGAATATTTTGTTGCAGCCCTACTGGATGAAGGAAAAGACTGAAGTTTGCACAGATGTGGTTGAAGAATTCATAGAAAGTGAAATGACAGAGAGAAGTAAAGTGCAGTTATTTCATTTGGATCCCAGTCTGAAAGCCATTAAACATGTGCTCTGACTAAGAAAAAGAAAAAAAAAACATTGTAGGGATACAAAAGGCGATCATCTCCCTATAGTCAAGATGAAGTCATGTCAGTCAGTGATGGCTGCTTAATGATATCACTTCATAGAATGACAAAAGTTGTCAGTCCATCAGTCAGTTTTCAGGAGTCAAACTGAGCAATTGCTTTTTTTAACCTATATCCCTAGGCCCAGGCTGGGGCTAAATCTGTCTCCCTATGACTTCACTAATGACATAGCAAATGAATCCAGTCTGCTTGAATCAAGAATTCTAAATATGGCTTCTCCAGAAACACAGAAAAATCTTCAGTAGACCCAGTTTCTGCTGGGAATTATTACAAAGTAAGACTCTATGTTTTGTTACTTTTCACACTGCTTGTTGTGTACATACATGTTATAATTTCTTTGTGTTGGACAAATGTAAATATGTATATATAATTTTGTGTATGACTTAGTGGTATAAAACTCTCTCTGAGAACAAAGTATGTTTGTCATTCCTTTTTCTTTTCAGTGATTCCATTCTGTTCATGAAATACTGTGTTATTATATCATGGATATGATAATGGCAATAATGGGGAAAATACAAATGGAAGAATAAACCTTTCTTCCATAACTCAACAATTAACATTTTTGTAGATTGGCATGAATGAAATCATTAAAACCTTGGCCCAAATAAAATTGTAAATAGGAAAGTCAGTTACATGCCATGTGTGATACACGTTTAGGTGATCATGTATCTTTCAATACATGACTTATGAGGCAGATTTTTTTCCTGCAGTTAGTTGCCATTTCTTTCTGTGGTAGACCAGTTGCCATTCAAGGCTATAGAACCCAGTCTGTCCTGCTATTTACTCATAGCTGGGGGGAGATGAAGAGGATGCATACCTTTCCCATAAGTGAATGTAATGGATTTGACTGGAATTCGAACTTGGCTCTCTGATTCCTCAATCTGAACCACTATCTATTACTCCACCATTTTATTTTGAGTTAGTTCCACTCCAGATAACAATAATTTTTGGAGCAATTTAATCCATTTTATCAAAAATTTTACTTTTGGGATTTTTTTTCCTGTTTTCAGGAGAGTTGGTAGCAAAACAAATTTAGTACCTTTATTATGACTGGCCAAGATTTTTCTTTCATTTATCAAAAGAAAATGTAGACTTTTCCTCAACAACTGATTATGTTTATAGAAAATTAAAAACACAAAGAAAAAACTTTTTGACAATGTTTAACCATTGTTCCCACAAAAAATGGCATGAGAAAAGCATGGTTATTGACACCATTATTATCGTATATACTTTTGGCCGCCTCGACAATGTTTATTTACAGGATTATAAAATACTAGAATTTTTTTGCAACATGCTAACATATGTTAAGATCCTCACAGTATTTAATATTGTTGAAGTTATTGCTAATATTTTTTGTCAAGATTTACAAATGATAACTTTTGATCAATTTCGCAAACCAATCAATGAAATTTGAATAAGCAGATTTGTTTGGAAAAATACTTTGACAAAAATCCTACTTTGCAGTTTTTACAGACCCTAGCCACCTGTACTTTGTACACTTTTACCTCGATCTTGTTCCTTGACCTTCTCTTTATCCTCTCCCCAAACACACCTAAACAAATGCACTTCTCCCTAAAATTTGGTTTTGATCAGTCAATGTATATTTTAGGGAGTGTGATGGACAGACTAACAGAAGTCTCAGAATTTTATATATATAGTTAGATAGATGTGAACCGAGTACAATGCAATATTTATTATTTGACTTTTATAAAGATTTATTATTTACCATTTTGTAAAGAAATAAATTTGAAAAGAAATCTTTTTATTCAAAGATTTATAAAAGAAATTACAAAAAATTATCAAAATATGTAAACCAACTGCAATGCAATATTTATTATTTACCATTTTATAAATAACTATGAAAACAAGTTTTTTTTATTCAATCTAAAATGTAAATAGTGTTTAATATGTTTGTTATCAATTCTCAAGAATAAAGAAAATGTATAATTCCAATTTCATACGTTTGGGTTTTATTAAAATAATAATCATCGTTTTTTTTAAAACAATAAAGACTGCTGAGGGAGTCAAAAGTGTATACAGTAACAATAAATAACTCTCCTTTCAACACACCATTTTTAAACCATGCAATGTGATAGGTCCTGATCTGGCATCTAGTCTACAGTTGCTTTCTCACAGACATGCTGTGGCTTCCCTCTGTCTCTTCTATAAATATTTTCATGGCAACTGTTCTGATGAGTTGCTTTCTCTGGATCCAAGACTGCATGAATTTAAGTGAGCTACTAGGTTGTAACTTTCTCTTCTACTCAAACAGCTTCTTCTCTCACACTTCCCATCTGTGGAATTCTCTTCCTCTTACTTGCTTCCTTGATAACTGTAATTTTCAAATATTCAAGTGTAATGTCAATCAACATCTTCTGATACCTTATATCTTGTTCCTCGACCTTCTCTTTATCCTCTCCCCAAACACACCTCTTTACTCTTGTTCTCAACCCTCTGTAGTGGCACACCTGCATTGCTTGGGGTGAAATGCTTAAGAAAAAAAAAATGAAGCTTAACCATTGCCAACTTTTCTATTGATTCAATAACAAATAAAAACTAATTTGGTTTAAAATACATTTTAAATAAAGTCAGCAGAATTATTTGACTTAACATTTTAATAATTTGCAGAGGCTAAGTTTAAAAAGGTAATTTCGTAAATTTTTTGTTTAATCAAATAATGACCCAATTCATTAGTGCACTGATTAACGAGAATGATTTGTGTTATAGACCACTTCTAATGTCGTGAATTCAATTTTCTTTGAATAAGCATATCTGTAGCCCTATACTAAACTAGAGCAACTACATAACTTGCATAACTTGTCATCGATGAATGGTTAAGAAGCTAGTCTTACAGAATAGTACTAAATTTGATCCTTATGAATGAACTTGTGCCAGACTCAGCTAAACTTAGGATATCTAAGTAACAAAACATTTTAATATTTTTTCTTTGTTATTTTCATTCCCACTTTTCATCTTGATTTAAAAAACGTCTAGAAAAATAAATGGCTAGAAATATTAGATTTTAAAACAACTTCGAGACTTTTGTTGGCAAATTCCTGTAATTAAAGTAGTCTAATTAATAATTAGAAATGTTTAGTTTTTCATCTTCTAATCAGATTTTATTTATTTAATTATTATTTATGTCTGTCAGTCTATTTTAGTCACTTGAAAAAATATGATTGAAAAATATGAATAAATCAAAAAATAAATATAAATCAGAAAAAACTATATAAATAAATAAATAAATAAATAAATAAAAATAAATAAAAAATATAAATAGATTGAATTAAATAAATAAAAATATAAATAAATTGAATCAAATGAATAAAAACATTAATAAATAAATAAAAAATATAAATAAATCGAATAAACTATATAAATAAGTAAATAAAAATAAATACAAAGCATAAATAAATCAAATTAACTGAATAAAAAAACAAAGGAAAAATATAAATAAATCAAATAAACTATATAAATAAATAAAAATAAATTACATTGAATAAATAACAATAAATAAAAATATGAATAAATCAAATAAACTATATAAATAAATAAAATAAATACAAAATATAAATAAATCAAATTAAATGAATAAAAATAAATAAAAATATAAATAAATCAAATAAACTATATAAATAAATAAATTTAAAATAAATAAAAATATAAATAAATCAAATTAAATAAAAAATAAATCAAATAAACTAAATAATTAAAAAATATATATATAAATCAAATAAACTAAATAAATAAAAATAAATAAAAAATAAAAATAAATCAGATATACCAACAGAATATCCTTCTATTATCAACTAGCAAATTGAACTCATTCCATGATTTCCTTTGTGATGTTCCTTGAAATGAAGTTTTTAATCATCCTGTTCAAAAATGTGCATCTGAGGTCTCCTCCTGGGTGAAAGCCAGCATTGATGCTTTCATTCCAGCAACGAAATACCAAGTTAAACTGCGTTCATCGCCTTCATTTAGTTGCATGCCCGACCACTATAACCCACAGGAATCACTTCTCCCGGCTGTACCAGAGCAACACCTCTGATCGCAACAGATCTTTGCTCATAACGAGTGTAAGCATGTCCTCAGTGAAGTGAAGTTACTGTTTGCTAATAGAATGAAACAATGTATAGCATCTCACAAGTTCAGTTCTAGGGATTATTGGCAGCTCTGCAAGAATTTGCTGAACAACAGCAAATCTTCAATCCCTCCTCTATTCAATCAATTCAAAGTTCTGATATTTACAGCAGATAAGGTTGAATGCTTTGCTTGGAAATTCTCTTTCAACTCAATACTTGACTTATCTGGAGTACCCACACCTGATTTCCACCCTAGAACTGAGGATATACTAAGTGATATGTGCATAACCTAGTCACTGGTCTTGAACATCATTTCTAAATTAGACTCCCACAAGGCAAGTGGAGGTGACAGGATACCAGCCATTGTCCTAAAGAAACATGCTTCTGAGCTGGCTCCTGTTCTCTCCAAATTCTACAACTATTGTCTCACTACTTCCTGCTTTCCAGCTTGTTGGAAGTCCTTCTCTGTAGTGCCTGGTTATAAGAACTTTGGAGAACCTTCTAACCTCTCTAACGCCCTATTAGTCTCCTACTGATTTTTGGCAAGTATTTGAGGCTTTAATCAATGCTGAGGTGGTTAAGCATCTTACCTCTCACAACCTACCCAGTGACAAACAATATGGATTCAGTTTTGCCTGGTCTACTGTTGATGTACTTATCGTCATCACTGAATATACCAATCAAGCTCTTGATAATAATGGCGAAGCTCAAGCTGTGGCTCTATATATCTCAAAGGTATTTGACAAGGTTTGGCATACTGGTCCTCTACGTAAGCTTCAGGGCTATGGTATTACAGGACAATTGTTTGACTTAATCCAATCATTCTTATCAAATCATGAAATGAAAGTTGTTCTTAATAGGCTCGCTTCCAGATCCTTCTACACAAATGTGGGTGTCTCCGAAGACTCCATCCTAGGTTCTATGCTGTTTCTGATCTTCACCAATGATCTTCCTGATGTCATCAGTTCCCAAGTAGGCATCTATGCAGCTGACATTACCATTTACTCCTGTCTCAATAGCAAATCTGTCAGAGTTGACAAAGTTAACTTGTCTGCTGGTCTTCAAAAGGACCTCCAATCAGTGGTTAACTCAGGCAGGAAATGGCTGGTAAATGCCTCCAAAACTAAACTGCTTTCATTTAAGCACCTTGCCTGCCATCAGCATGGCTGATGCTCAACTCCAGGAAAGCATCTCTCTGCATCTTCTTGGCCTGCCTTAAGTTTTCAACAGACTTGAAGCAAAACAACTATATTGAATCAATAGCTGCATCCAGTGCAAGGAAAGTTGGTTCATTGTGTCATGCCAGAAGGTTTTTCTCATCACAGTCCATCTTGCACATTTACAAATCTACGATTTTTCTGTGCATTGAATACTGTTGCCATATCTGGTCTGGTGCTCCTGCTGTTCATCTTGAGGTTTTTGACAAAATCCAAAGAAGGATTTGCAATGTAATCGATCATCCTGACTTGGCATCTTGACTTCAGTCACTTTCTTATGTGGCTTCCCTCTGTCTTTTCTACAAATATTTTCATGGTAACTGCTTTGATGAACTTTTTACCCTGGTGCCCTGACTCCATGAATTTAAGCATGCTACTAGATTGGCATCTAGCGTTTTACTGTTGAAATTGTTAAATGTAACTGACACTTCTATGCTCACAATTTCGTTTTTTGCACATCCTGACAGGGGAACTCCCTTCTACTTAGTTGCTTCCCTGATAACTACAATCTTCAAAAATTTAAATGCAACGTCAATCACCATCAACTACGCCCCCATACCCAATCTTTTCTCTCGCTTTCACTCTCTGTAACTCCTTGTGTACTAGTGGCACTCCTGCCTTGCTGGGGGTGAAATTAAAAAATATATTTGGTTGGATTGATGTGAATTTGTGACCCTGGGTTTGCGATCGTCAGACAAACTGATTAATTTTTTAAAAAAATTTGGGTTTATGTAGATTGCGTGTATTGGTGTTATTATGGGAGTTGGGGGAATCGTTGTCGTGATGTCATCATGCTAATGCAAACATAGATGCATGTCCGTACATCAGATGAGGTATGCAGACACACATACACACTTGCTTGTCTGTCGGGACTCATACATATATAAACATATGTGGACAGTTTCGGATTTGACATATGTATGCATATGGGTGGTGTTGTGTCTATACTTACGCATTTGTATGTTGAAATTCAAAGATTGGAAGTGTAGCGAAAATTTCTCGTGAATGTATACATGCCAAAAATCAGAGCATTTATCTTTTTTTTCACTGAATAATGTGAAAAGTGTGTGTCTATAAAAATACCAGGGTCACAAACTCACATCAATCCAACCAAATATATAAATAAATAAATAAATAAATAATATAAATAAAATAAACAAATAAATATATTTAAAATAAATCAAATAAATAAATAAATTATTTATATTTTTATAGCTCTTGTTCGCTCCTAAAAAAAGAAAGTAAAATAATCTTTTTTATTGGAGGAAGTAGTTCAGTTCATGATAAGACATTGTGTCGGTCAAGTTTTTCTTTTCTCCCTCTTTAATAGAGCCACCCACTTTTCGGCATAATTTCTCTTTTCTTTAAAATAATCCTAAGTTTGAATAAGTACTTGTTGCTTCTGAAAGTAGTGCTGTTTCTTACCCACACCTAACAACAACAACAACAACAACAACAACGTCACTCGTCATCTCTTGTTGCTTGTGTGTTGCCCCTGGCGTTAGAAGCCTTTTTCAGTTTACTTTAGGCCGGTTTTTCTTCTTTGAATTTTCCTTTGGACCAGTTCTGTCTAGAACCAACAAGGACACTTTCCTAAAACTCACGCTACGAACAAAAAGGTACGTGACTGTTATACCAAGTATTAATAATTAAGCCAGTATGAAAAATCCTCCCAAACAGAAATACTAAAGTTTACTACTTAGTGAAACTTTTGTTTTCAAAGTAAATGCAACTAGTAGGTGAAAGGGGGGTCAACTTAAGAAAGAAAATAATTATAAACTAATCCCTCTCTTTATGATCACGAAAGTTTATTTTAAAAGCAGTGTTATTTAATTGTTTATATGGCTTTATTTAAGAAACTTTGTTTGTAAACCGTTTTTCGCCTAAAGGAAGGCAATTTTTTCCTAATTTCTATTTTTTAATTTATATTTCTTGTCTTTGATTTGACTTACTCAACAAGTTACAAGTCAAAGGCCGCTAGCGATATTTTGAAGTCCTTTTTTTTTTTTCTTGGGAGTATCAATTTTTAATTTTTTTTTTTTTTTCAGACACATATTTTTTTTTCCCCCGTATAAAAATTGACAATCTTGCTCCACAAGATCTAACGTATTTTTACCTAGAATTTAACAAGTTTTCATCTTCGTGTTGTTATATGCGCCATGTTGCATTTTTTTTTTTTTTTTTAAAACTTGTTTTGACAGTATATTTACAACTTCACATCCAGTAAATTAAGTTATATGGTTTTCGTTTAAATGATTTACATTTACGTCAGTTACATTGTTTGAATGGAAATCTAATTAAATTTTATACCTGTCCACTTGATTTTAAAGAAAGTTATTAAAAAAAAATGGTTGTCTTATTTGTGTCGCTGTCATGCCTTATTAACATACCTAGACTTGTCGAGGTAAATATTAATTAATTCCGTGCCTTGCCTTTTAGAATTATTAATCGACAGATAATAGATATTTATTTTGATTTCAGATAAATATAATTCGATTAACTTAGGAATTAAATTAAAACGTTTTTTTTTTTTTTTTTTTTTTTTTCATTGAACGAAAAAAGTCTTTCTATGTGACTTTCTCGCACCTGATCAGATAAAAATTGTTAAAACATAAATTTTGACTTCGGTTTTTTGTATCTTCGTTTATATACCTTCAGTTTTCAATTTTATATTTTTTTTCTAAGTAAATTCAGTATTTAAAAAAAAAAAAAAAAAAAAAAAAAAAACAACATAGTAAGTAGTGTAAAAAAAATCTTAACTTTTGGACCCCAACTCCATTTTTTTCCCCTTTATTTTATATTTTGGGGACCTTAATGAAAAAGATATTCTATTTGATTCTTACAAGCAAAAATAAAATTTAGGACAAGATTTGGTCGTTGATATTTCCGCTTTAAATTTTAAGAAATGTATTGTTTCCAACAACAACAAAATGTAAGCTATGTCGTCTGGTTTTAATTTTAAAACCAAATCAATTATTTAAATAAAAATATCGCAGTTGCTTCAATTGGAAGTTTAAATTTATTTTTAATTTATCCTGCCAGCCGATGCATCACCAGCAGAAGGCTTTAAAAAAAAAAAAAAAGGATTTATTTAATTTTTATATTTTATTTATTTTCCGATTCAATTGGTATTGATGAAAAATGTTTAATTTCTGTTTTTTATTCATCTAAGAAATTAAATAAATTTTAAAACTTTTTTAACTTGCCAACACAGTTTGGTTAATTAATCTTCATAAATATATCTTTATAATTTTATTTAAGAAAACAAAAAATTATCGTACAGAAGTTACGAAAAAAAAAGACTTTATTAGTTTTTAGTTAAAAAAAAATTTAAAACACTTTTAACTTAAAAACCTGAATTTTAATTTCAGAAAATTATTTTTTTAAGGCTTTGGTGAAATTTTTTTATTTTAATAAAATAAATCAATATTTATTTAGAGATTAATTAAAAAATTAACGTATCTTTATTCCCCCTTTCGTTCGTGTTAATTTCTTTCTAACGAGTTAAAATTGTAAACAATAAAACTTTTTTTGTAAAGTAACGTTTTGAATTTAAGTCACTTTGTTTTTAATTTAAAAATATTTTCTTTAAAAAATAGCTTAAAAATTCATTGACTTGCTTATCAAATATTTTATGTATTATTCACGTTTAAAAACTCTAAATTTTATTTAATTCGGTTAAAAAAAATTCGATGACATTTTGACAATTTTATTTTTAAGTTGTCATTAAAAAACTGTCACTGTTAAAAATTTAAAATCTTATTTTAGTTTTTTTGGCCATGTTTTTTATTTATTCTTTACTTGTGCGGTCTGGAGGGGTGGAATGATTTTTTTGTTACCTTTTAGTTTTAAGCACGGATTGGAATTAAAAATTGCCTTATCAACTAATAATTGCACCTGTGTATATTTAATTCTGAAATTACAAATGTGGCACGAGGCCAAGGTGGGTATGGTGAAGAAGACTGAAGAAGACTAGTAAGACTGGTCATGCAGTGTTCAGTCCCTTTTTTAGTCTTTGAACCTAACTAGGGTTTTGATGAAATAAACACTGAAAAAGGCAAGGTTTATAAGAGCTACAAAGGGACAGGAATTTGTGGAGAGCCATGTTCACTTTCGTCGTCTTGAGAGATACGGCACATTAATCGCAATTATCCCTTTTTTTTTTTTTTTCACAAAAATATCACACTTCAATTTCATTTTTAACACTTTTTACCACAAATTTTCTAAGTCCCTTAGAGTTAGTTCAGTGACAGTCCTGCTACACACTTTCTTATTACTTAGCTTTGTCTGCAGGATATTGAGCTCTTGTAAAAAAAAAAAAAAAAAAGAAAAGAAGTAATAATCAACCTGCATTTAAATTAAAATGACATTTATGATTTTTATTATTAAATTTAACTGTTATCAAAGGAAGGAGTTACATAATTTTTTCAATCCCTCATCGGGACTCTTGACAAGAATTGTTTTTTTATTTTTATTTTATTTGGGTGTGATGGAGAAATAACTTTACCTTTCGTAATAACATTATCACATACACAAAAAAAAAATGACTACAACTGATTAGGCTGGAATTTGAACTCTGTTGGCTGATACCATCTTTTATGCTGATAACCGCATAGATCTTTTTAACAAAAAAAACAAAAACAAACGAAAAATATTTATTGAAAGATGATCATCTATCGCAGTTGAATAATAGTTCTGGACATTAAGTTCCAATTGTGTTTTTTTTTCTTCTTTTTTGCTAAGCTAACACTACAAAACAAAATTAATTTAAATTTGAATATTTGAAATCTTTTTTCTTTAAATTCTCATTTGATTGCAATAAATGAAAAAAATCATCGGTTATTTTACTGCCTTATTAATTCGATTTTATTGAAATTGAAAACAAAAACATTTACCAACATTCACCTACCTTTTTTTTTCTTTTTTTTTTTACACTCGTTTGATATGGCTGGAAGTTCAACATTTCAAACGAATTTTGCTTACCAAACTCTAATTTACCTCTCTTACATGCCGCATTTAATAATTAATTATTTTATTTCTTAAATGAAGACTTCTATTCGGTCTCATACTTTTGCAGCCACTTTTGAAAACCTACCTTTACTACAGTTACTCCCCATTCATGTAAATTTTACATTATAACATTTAAAATTAATTTGGAAACTTCTTTTTAATTAAGAAAAATCAATAAAGTGTTTGAAATAATTCATATTTCATTCAAATTCAAGAACCAATTTAAACAGAAAATCCGTCACGATTTGATGCAAAAAAAAATAAAATAAAATTTGGAGTATTTGATTCCACATAAACTCTGCAAAGTCATCAAATCACGATTTGTTGGTCGATGTATTGCTTTGATTTTTGAGCTGCATAATTGCCATGTAGCTTCCACACGATTTGAAGTTGCACTAGTTTTTTTTTGGGGGGGGGTGCAAAATGATCGCCCTCATATTTGAAAACTAGAAATGGTGAAAGAAAGACCTATGTATATTGCAGTCACAAAATTTCTAAATCCTATATCATTTCAGTTAACCTTAGCAAGGCGATAATGCCCCTACGACGCAAATGGCTACTTGAAGTGAAAGAGAATGAGAAGACTTTAAGGAACCGGAAATCCGATAATCTAGTCCTGTTTCTGTAGGGTCGTGGGCCGGACGATAGGCGAATTTATCTACTTCGAAAATTTCGTTTGAATCTGAATTTCCTGATTTTTGACAAATGTTTTAAAACTGGGTGTAACAATTTGTTTTGTTTTCATTTCCGTGGGCGAGAAGCATCCATTTTAGTTTGGTGGTACCTACTAAAAGTCGATCGTAAACAAAATAACTTAGCCTATGACAAAAAAAAGTGTCAACATCATCACACATTATTCTGCAGTTTATTTTTATGTACATCAATTATGATTTGAATAATGAAAAAGAAATAAACAAAAAAAAAAACAAACCCCAAAACTGTAAAAATTTAGAATAATTAAAAATACTTTTCATCCTTGAATACTAACTTTAAAAAAATTTTCTTGTATTTTTTAAATCAGTCTGTGTTTTTTTTTCTTTTTGCACCTAAAACTTTTCAAAATTAAAATTAGTGAATTTTTCATTACAATTTTTAGAATCTTTTTTGGCACTATGATTTTGTTGTGACCAAGAAATAACAAAACAAGTGTTCCAGATATATCGTATATTAACAGTAGTACAACAGAAGTGTATTACACGACTAGTGAGCATGTTTCAGTTGACCCAGTGTTCAGTCTATTCGACTTAATATTTAACACCTGCCCCAAACACACGAGGGGTGTATGTGGCACAAGGTCGAGTTTACCGTGTGTTCTTTGAGCCTGCTGGCTCGGCCAAAAATATTCTTAGAACCTGCATAAGCCGGTTCAGGGCCTGTCTACCTCCCCAGATGAAACTTTGCCCTTCGGCAAAGCCTCATCCGGGTTCCTCTCTGCTCAAGGCAGAGAGTTCGACAGTAATGAACAATCTGTTCAACTGTTCCCCCAAGGCCTTCTCTCCTACTAATCTTATAGTAGGCGGAAAAGTCTAACATACACTCTTTAGAGGAAGGACACCACAACAGATTTTGGTAAAGTGGTGCTTTAGACTTTTTTTTTTCTTTTTTTTTACTTAATTGTTGATTTCTGTTGAGATTTTATTCATGCTTGAAGTGAGCCATTGAAACTTGAAAAATTTTGGGTTCAACCTATTTCTCAAAATTTATTAGGCTTGATTATCGTTTACTGGCCACACTTAGGAAAGCAATAGGAATCAAGATGGTGGCAATTTATTGCATGCTGCTAGATAGCTTATTTTTTAAACAAAACAATTGAATTAAATTTTGTATGGCAAAGTTAGACATATAATCCATACACACCTACCATAGAATCCACTTGATTAGCATTTAAAGAGGTCCTGCCAAAATAGGAAACCTGGAGAGAATTTTATGAAAGCTATTTTGTAGAATGAGAGGCATGGTAGAGTAATGGATAGCGGCTCGGATTGAGGAATTGGAGAGCCAAGTTTGAATTCCAGTCGAATCCATTACATTCACTTATGTGCTAATACCCTTGAAAGGTATGAATCCTCTTGTTCTCCTCCCCCCAGCTATGGGTAAATAGCAGGACAGACCAGGTTCTATAGCCTTGGATTGCAACTGGTCTATTGCAGAAAGAAATGGCATCCTTTCAGTTATGTGCCATGTGTGATACACACTTAGATGATCATGTATCTTTCAATACATGATTGACGATGCAGATTTTTTCCAGCAGTAGGTTGCCATTTCTTTCTGCGGTAAACCAGTTGCCATTCAAGGCTATAGAATATGGTCTGTCCTGCTATTTTACCATAGCTGGGGGGGGGGGGAGGATTCATATCTTTCCCAAGTGTATTAGCACGTAAGTGAATGTAATGGATCTGACTGGATTTCGAACTTGGCTATCTGATTCCTCAATCTAAGTTGCTATCCATTACCCCACCGTGCCTCCAATGACAGCCTACTGTGGGAATAAAAATCTACTTGTCAGTCATGTGTCAAAATATACATGATCGCTTAAGTGTGTATCACTCATGGCACTTGACTGACTGAGAATTGTAGAATACATTAACTGAAAAAAAAAAAAAAACCCAAAATAGTTTCAATTTTATCTGAAGATAAATTCCTCAAGTTCTTGGAGAGCTAGGAAACTGTACAAATTGAATAAAAACAAAGAAAACAAAGAGAATCATTTTGAAGATTAATTGCAAGATAGAAGCATTTTCATGTTTTTAAAAAGTCATAATTTTTGTCCTTTTTTATTTGATCATGTTAATTTTGTCACTGTTTATGAAATTTAAGTCAATTCTGATGTGGTAGAAGAAAAGAATAAGCTGATTCAATTACTTTGGTCATTGCCACCATCTTGAATCCTAATGTTTTTCTAAATGTGCCTATTAAACAGTCAACCCATGTATTGATTTACTTACGAGTATTAAAAAAAAAAAAAAATTGGACTGAATTTTTCAGCAGCCATCTTTTGTATATGTGGGTGTCTATGGCCATTTGAAGCAAATCTTAAAACCCAAAACAAATCAGTTATTTGTAAAAGAATTCTTTGATTTATTTCTATTGACAAACTTGTTTAATTAAGCCCATGTTAAGAAACAATTGACTATTTGTTCAGTTTCAGTCAGGCAGTACCTACAGCAAAGAGATATTTAGTTATGGTACACTTATGTTTTAAGTGTAAACAAAATTCCAAGCCCTTAAAAATACAATATGACTAATCAGAAATAATGAAACATATTGGTAGATTAAGGCTTTTTTTTTTTTTTATTTTTTATCTTTTCACTAAAATTCATCCCATACAAGGCACAAGAGCCACCCAAGGTAAAGGGGTACTGAATGAGTTGTATGATATAAACATGAGAGTAGATTACAAGGATATAGTGGATAGATGATAATTGACCCTATATAGGAAGGCGTTAAGATTGCAGTGTCCCAGAAAGGATCCACGTGTATATTCTACAAATTAGTTGCTTTTTGGAAGAATCTTTAGGAGTAGAACTTTCTTTTCTTCTTATAAAGGGATTTTGTATACATGTACTGATTTTCTTCACATGGAGTCAGTTTAGAGATTATGGAAGGGACATACCTGTCAAGCTCCAAATCTTAAAACCTGGAGATTTTACCAAAAACAGGGAGAAACAGAAGGATTTCAAAAACAGCCCAGAAATGTTAAGTCTAAAATGTTCTTTAAATTCACAGCATTTATTTTCAATGGAGGCATGCTTCTGGATAAAATTTATCCCCTTTCAAGCCAGTGTTTCACTTTCAAACCCTGATTAGGTAAATCTGTTATTGAAAAACTTTATTTCATTAAATAATTTAACTGAATCATGGCGCAATGTGGTTTTCGGAACTCATTTGGACTGAGGAACTATTTTCACTTGGCAGCTCCTTTAGGGGAGAAAGCCCAACATTTTATTTACAGGGGAAAATCTTGTAAAAATTGGCAGATTAACACAATTGTTAATCAGAACAACACTAATTATGACCTGGAGAGTCTGGGATAAAGAGCTCAAAATTGAGAGTTCATAGATCAGGATTAAGGAATTTTTCACCTAATCTGACTCTTGTAAAGACAACATGGGAGGTATTGGATACTTCTTTGAGTAATACGGTGTGTCAGCAACATTTCCAGCATCTTTTAGCAGTGAATTGTATATACAAGCTGTACTTGTCTGGAATGAACTTCAGACCCAATAGGTATACAAAAGCCTCCTGGAGCCTAGAGTGGAATTGCTCATGATGAAAATTGGGTCTGAACAGTGGTAATAAAACGATGCTAGCTTGATTTTTGAGGAAGTACACCATTTACTCCCGCTTTGAACTGTTAGAGGAGAGATCAGCAAACGAGCAAGTAATCTTGAAAAATCACTTGTCCTCTATTTTACATACTTTAAACTGAAACAGCTGTAAACATACAACATGACCCTCACCCAACTTCCCACTGACTCACTAATGATTATTCTATGTTGCGTCTCAATTCTCATTCACGTCGGTATACATCAAAAACTCGGAAAAGGCTCACTGTATGTTCACAGAGTAACGAAAGATGAAAAATTATGCAATGTCAAATAACATGCACCCTGTTTCCAATAAAATAGATGTTTTTATTCATGGCTTTACTTGCTTGCTCTTGGTGGGTAGGTAAGTAGGTGATACTTGGTACTACATCTATGTCAGTCATGTAGATTATCTTCTTTCCATTACTAACTCCATATCCATCTACATACCTGGATGTGTGGATGCCAATATGAACAGGTATCACTGGAACTATATGAAGGAGCCTGTCTCCTGCCAAGGGCAAACTATAACTAACTCCCTTGATTGCAACCATGTCTTTATATATCATAGACCATCAATCGGATATGATTCTGTCTTGTTTTATTGTCTCTTGGTCTCCAAAAGCACCCCCTCACTGTCCATCAGGCCATCTTTTCTTCCTAGAATGAACATAAGGCTGGTTTGATGAGCAAGAAGATAGAGGAAAAACCTTATCAACCTTGTCACCACAGCAACACCTCCAAATCAAACCATCACCTACAGCCATTTTTGCTTTGGACTGATCAGCCAGAAGGAGTCTGTCTCCTGCCAAGGGCAGACTGATTGACTCCCTTGATCTCAACTATGACTTTATATATCATAAACCATCAATCAATTGTTTTATTATCACTTTGTCTCTAAAAGCCCTCCTCCACTCATTTACTCTTTCATTCCCCTTTGGTCAAAGTGGATGCTGCTTCTAAAATTTCAAAAACCCTATTCACTGGCTAAAAAAGAAACATTTGTCTATTTGAGATAAAATCATACTTTGCTCTTCAACATGGGTGTTCCAACTATTGTCACAGTCAATCAGTTATCTGCTATGCGTGATACACACTTAGGCGATCTTGTATCTTTCGATACATAACTAATAAGGCAGCTTTTTTTCCCTGCAGTACGTTGCCATTTCTTTCTGTGGTAGACCAGTGGCCATCCAAGGCTATAAAACTTGGTCTGTCCTGCTCTTTACCCATAGCTGGGAGGGGAGAAGAGGATTCATACATTTCACAAGGGTATTAGCAAGTAAATGAATGTAATGGATTCAAGTGCAATTTGAACTTGGCTCTCTGATTCCTCAATCTGAGCCACTATCCATTTAAAGATATATCACCATTAGGGAGATATTTCTTGCATAAAAAAGAATGGCTGCTATTCTAATTTGAACATGTAAAGGATACAAATCTCATATCAGTCAGTTATGTGCCATGCATGATACACACCTAGGCGATCGTGTATCGTTCAATACATGACTGATGAGGTAGATTTTTTTTTTTTTCCCCTGCAGTAGGTTGTCATTACTTTCTGCAGTAGACCAGTTGCCATCCAAGGCTATAGAACCCGGTCTTTCCTGCTAGTTACCCATGGCTGGGGGGAGAGAAGAGGATTCATACTTTTCCCAAGGGTATTAGTGAATGTAATGGTTTTGACTGAAATTCTAACTCGGCTCTCTGATTCCTCAACCCAAGCTGCTATCCATTACTTCACCATAGTGTCACAATCACAATCTGGGTTTAAATTAGACTGCTTTATATAATTTGGGCACCCATTTTCCTTGGTTAATCAGCCATTTGTATAAATACATGTACAAAAACTGGTATCAGAAAGGACTAGACTTGAAAAAAGCATGGCATTACTATAATAAATATGAACAGCAAATGCTTGACCAAGATTGTGCTGTGGTGAGCTTGCCACTGGACACCACGTTAGTGGCACACCCAAAAAGAGGTTTCAAAACTTCTTGTAAAAATAGTTACTTAATTAGACTTGGCTTTTTATTTATTTATATAATATATATATGAATGAAAGGCAGGTATCTTGTTGATAACATTGATACAGTGTAAAATTGATCTCAGAATTTTACAGAGTTAAAACTTAGCAGTTTGTTTAGTTTGAAACTATGCTTTTGTCATTGTTTTCTACTTATAAAGCAGAAAAATTAACCGTTTGGCCAATATTGTGTATGGTTAACTGTGAACTTTAACAATGGAGCACCTAGAAAAGGATATAAAGATACTGTGAACAAAAAAACAATCAGCAATTGTTATATCAGTGCTCTGACATAGCTACAAACCAGATCTGGTGACTCACTGTCCATCAGGCCATCCTTTCTTCCTAGAATGAATGTAGGGCTGACTTGATGAGCAAGAAGATAGATAGGAAAAAACCCTATCAACCTTGTCACCACAGCAACACCTTCAAACCAAACCTTCACCTACAGCCATTTTTGCTGGATCTGTTTATAATGCTTTGGACTGATTATCGTCCATTGCATCTGCGACTGCCACCTTCCTAGATTTTTATTTACAAGGTCAAGTCAAGAAGAATATATTCCATTTTTATAAATTTTCATAAGAAAAATTTTTATCCGTGTCTCCTGCCTTTATAACAAAACAAAATGACCTGTCTTCTAGTTATTTACTCACCCTGACAACATGGTGACAGGATGTGACAAAGTTGCTTTAAAGTGGGGTACCAATACGTGTGAAACTAAGGCCCAAAATTACCTGGTCCCCAACCAACTTCTACTGCCCATCCATCTTTGGTGCAATAAGGAGGTGCTGCTGCAGGGTTGAAATCACTGGGACAGCCATTCCTCATATTTTTTGTGTTCTGTCCAAGACAGATATACCTATTAAGAGATATAATGTAGCTTGCCAGCCAGAAGGTTAAATATTTGCCTGGCCTCTCTACTAAGGTAGGATGTGACATAAGGTCATTTTTACATGGGGAGCCTATGCATATGGGCAAAGTACAAATATTGCCCAGTTCCTGCACCCATTGTTATGCTGGTGTCAGTATCTTTTACTGCAATCAGAAAAGTTTTGCTAAAGTGTTGGAATCTCTAGGGTTGGGAACTTACTCCACTTCCAGCCAAAAGCAAACTCCTGTGGCTGCCAGAAGGTTGGCATTTTATTATATATATATATATATATATATAGATATATATATATAGAAAAGGTTATAATTGTTCCAACAAGAGAAAATGTATATTTTAAAAAAAGATATCCATGGAGAACAAACTCTATATATATATATATATATATATATATATATATATATATATATATATATATATATATACACTGGCAAAAAAAAGATATACTACCCACAAACACGGGAAGAATGTGTGTGCGTATATACATATCCATATATGTGTATGCTGATTCCTTATAAGATAATATGTATATATGGGGAGGGAATTTACATATGCAGGCTAACAGGGATAGGAAGTCATCTCTCATCAAAACATCTATCATCACCAACTCTCATACAAAACGTAATAGTTTTATTAACATTTAGGCAGAAATTCACAGTCCAGAACTAGTTCAAGGCTCACAAATACAGAAAACGAACAATGAGGCATTAAAGGAACATAAGGAAAACTTATTCCTTTTATTTGCCTGAAGAAGGTCATGAGACTGGAAACTTGTGTAGCAGAAATATGAAGAATATAATATGATATGTATACACTAAAACAAATCCACATTATAACCAAAAACGTTTGCGGTCTCTATACTTGACTTTTCTGTTGAATTTGACACATGAGGGTCACACGGATCAGTTCCTAGGAACCGACAGCCCAACACCTTCACATGAGCTTTGCTTATAGTGGTGAAGATTTTGTGCAGAACCATCCACACTTTTTGAAGGGCTGAATACAGATACCTGGTGTACTACGTGCCACAAGGTCCCCAAATGACCCACCGCATGTTTTGAATTCAGAGTCGTCCTTCTCCGAGACCAGTTGGCATCCAATGCTATAGCATCCCAAAACGTTGCTTTTATAGATATTTTAAAACATTGTTGCTATATTCATAATTCATTTTATAATAGAACTAGAATTGTTGTGAAACCAACATATATATTTGATTCTCATTCTGTTATAAAATTAATTATGAGTATAGCAACAATCTTCTAAAATATCTATAATATTATAAATAAATTGTTTTTAAAACCTAAGCAGTGGTGCTTAATTTGCATAATTTTTTAAGATTTTGTTTGTGTTATTTACGTTTGATTCAAATTTTATTGCTTTGTTTTCTTTGGTTTATTAAGTCTTTGAAAGCTATTTTAAAGCAAAAAAATTTAAGAATTTTTATTTTTTTAAAAATAGTAATAGTGATACCAATCTTACTAATTAACCCATAGTTGGGGGAAGAACAGATTCATTCCTTTCCCAAGGGTATTTGCACATAAGGGAATATAACTGAACAAGCTCGAATTGGATTCTGATCCATTTACCTGCATGTCCAAACTTACAGCAGCTGGTATACCCAATGGGTCACCCAAACTCAATGTTGCTTAACCGAGTTGATCATACAGGAACTGGTATTTTAACATGTGACAATTACATTTTCAACATGCTTTTATTTAAGAATTACCATATATAAGCAAGGTTTCTGTCAAAGGTTCTATTTAGTTTGAAAGAATTTATATTTGCCTTGTCAAAATTCAGTTATAAATTAATAGAAAAAATACAAGCTAGCTTACATTTGAAGAAAACGTAGCATAAATGTAATCTTCCAAAAATAACTTTTTTTTTTTTTAAGAAGTAGATATTGAGTAAATAATTTTAAAAATAAAATTTTTATAGAATTCTATAATTTTACGCTCAGCAATGTTACTTATGATTTCATTTTCTGCAGTATTCATAGTAACCATTGTTGATGTCTGACATTTTACATTAGGACAAGTTAGTGCAATGGAACCAAAAAGAAAATTTTATAGAAAGCGTCATCAGTGACTGTTGGCTGATTTGAGATGAAATGATTGCAATATATTTAAATTTAAAGAAAATATAAAATAAATGTAATTGTGGCTTTTAAAAAGAACTTTATAGGAACAAACATAAAGTGAATAATTTTAAAATATTGAAACTTTAATAGAATTCTATAGTTATGATTCCTATAGTTTTAGGCCTGGCAACATCAGTTATGATCTGTATCATTAGTAGTAACAATTGTTGTCATCTGACATTAGTTGAATCAAGCTGAAAAATAATTTTACTAGATTATTTAAATAAGCCAAAATATTCTGTTTAATTACAAAGCCAATTTTTTTTTTTTTTTTTTTTTTTTAAACTACTAAATTACTTAAACAAGTGTAGAGGAGAGATAACTTGTATTACAACTTACTTTTCTCAGTCCATAGGATGGTTATTCAACTAATACCTCAAATGTGACCAATATTCTTTTTGAGATAGTTACCTTGGGAATGTACATGTCAATTCCAGCACCACTTTAATGCCTCAAAGACACTACAGTGTCCTGGGTAAGACAATAAACTACATCCAACAGCAAGGCCTCTGATAAGGAGCTTTTGAGAAGCGTGGAACCACCTCTTAATTGCTGGTGTTTCCAGGTCCACCTTGACCCGGGGTGGTAGCACCTGTTAGGGTCCCAGCTATGGGCAAATAGTTAACCCTGAGACTGATGTAAAAAGCATTATAAAAGTGTAAAAATAGGTTTTATTACCAGCAATATGTTTTTGAAAAAAAATATTACCAGCAATACATGTGATTGTACTCAAAAATATGAGTATCTGAAAAATGGTTCAAATATATATATGTATATATGCACACCTTTTTTTTACCAAATTGGCGCTATGAATCTATTTAAAAAATTTTGTTGGCATTAAATGACCCACTGAGGTTGATATACCATAAAACAAAACTACCAAACCAAAGACACTACAGAAGTCCTCTTCCTGAACTGAAGGCTGCAATGCATATTTTCTGTTCAGTATTTCCAAGCAGGCGCTATGATCAATTCTAATCATTTGAGGGTTCCATGGATTGTTTGGTGAGAATCCTCATGAGTTTGTTTTTATTTGGGCACCAACAATTTCTGATGTTTTGTAAGGGATTCTTCTATATGCTGTGTCTCTTCAGGATGTATGTGCATGCCTCACCACAACTACCTCTTCTTTGTACCTCTTAGCAATGTTGTTTTTTTTTTTTGTTTTGTTTTTTTTTATACTATCCCTCCCTCTCTCTGTTCTGCTATCTATCTATGCAAGCTCTTTAGGTAGGTTACTGTTTCTCTCTGTCCTTCTTGCTTTTAGTATGTCTTGTGAGTGTCAAATTTTCCATGCCTTCTTTCCTCATTGTGACCCAGAAATACCAACTGCCTCTTCCTGATTTTAAGTATAATTTTCCTTTTCTTTAAAATTTCCTTGTTACTAACATGTTCAATCCATGGTATTCTCAGCATCCTATTTTTTTTCTTGAAGGCCCAAGAGCCACTTGAGGTACAGGATTATAGAGTAATAGGCACAGTTTATGGGAATATGTTAGGAAGATAACTGTTAACTCTAGCCTTGGACAGGTTATGATTATGATCTAGGAAGCATCTTCTTGGGAGTAGGTCCTGCAAAGCAACAGCTTGAAGAACTGTATTTTCTGTTTCCTTGAATCTCCTTTTCATCTATGAGGAAATTGTACAGCATTCACAGCTACATAAGATTGATATTACGTAGTAGTTAAGCACACCTTTTCTTTGTTTTTCTTGCTTCAAGTCTCTTCATCTGTGAGGAAATTGTCCAGCATTCACTGTCATATAGGAAAAAAAAATTAAGCAGATCTTATTGGTTGAATATAAGCATTGAAGTAATGGATAGTGGCTTGCTTGGAACGAGAAATCAGAGCTATCTCCTCCCCTCAGCTATGGGTTAAATTTTAGAACTTGTATCTAGAAAAAACACTGTTCTCAAAAACTTGTTAATGCAATATTCACACACATGGAAAGAATTATTTTCACAATCCAAAATGTTTTGGCTTTAAATAACCCAAAAGGTGGGTTGATAATCTGTAAAAAAAAAAAATCAGTGAGCTTTTCCACAGCTATGGTTTAAATAGGAATTGTATCTGGAATAATCATTGTTATTTTATTCTCAAAAACATTGTTAATGCAATATATACTTGCCAAAAGAAGAAAAAAAATTATTTTTAATACAAAATGTTTTGGCATTAAATAGCCCACAAAAGGTTAATTAAAAAACAATCAATGGTTAAATTTAAAAAGTGTGTGTGAAGGAGAGTAGATGACAACACTTATCATTTGATTTAGATTACAAATACAATGTATAGTTATTAGATATGAGGTCAGTTGAATAGTGCAAGGAAATAAATTTTTCTTATCTGTAAAGTATGAAACTGATTTTTATGTACACTGGAAATTTTGAGAATTTTTTTTTTTTTTTTTTTACTTAAAAACCACTGATAATTACTGTAAAGTGACCTTCCAGATAATGTCCGACTCAAATCAAAATTACTTATCACTCTCTATCTTTGAAGAGTGCAGACAAGAAAGGTAATTGTTGAAAGCCAATATAAAAGTTTCTGAGTTATCTTACTGCAAACTTACTCTTTTTCTTGTACAGTAGATAGTGGGTTTTAAAATATATTAATAATAAAACTAAAAATTGCTTTTGTTCACCATTGAAGCCAGGTAGAAATTTTTTTTAATACTATTGGGTTTGCTGGGTAGGTGGTAGAATTTCCATCCACACTAGTAATACTGGTTGGCTTGAATAAGACTGATACAACACAATATTCCTACTCCTACATTTGAACCTGTGCCAGCTAAGCCAAGCAAATATCTTTTAAAGTATAGTTCTTATTTAGGGCTCTAGACTGTTATATTGATTGTGGAACAGTCCTGTAAAAGAAAAACAAAACCAAAAACTTTCATAGTCCAGGAATCGGATTTTGTTTTTATTTATTTTAACTTTATTTTCATTTATAGTTGTTGTTAACCTAATAAAATTTTATTTTTCATTTATGGTTGTTAGTAACCTTGGAGGGGGAATGAGATTTCAAAATTTCAAATGGGTGTTGTCTTTTTTTTTTTTTTTTTTTTTTGACAAATTAGTAAACTGGTCAATCACACTCTCACCACCACCTTTTACTTTTGTAAAAATGGTAACACTTTGCTTTGGAAATTTTGTTAAAAATTATTTAAACACCACTTACCACCACCAAAGGAGGTACAACATGGGGCCAAAACACGGAAGCTATTGTGTAGTGATTTCAACATGTCGTTGTTATATATATATATATATATATATATATATATAAGAATATTAGTGCATTCCAACTATTCTCAAAAATAAAAAGTTAATTCTTTATAAAATTTTTCATTTTTTTTTTTTTTTTTTTTTTTTTTTAATTCTAATTACCAGCTTTGCATCATTAAAACATTTTCTCTGTTTGACTTATTTTTTATCTTTTGTATTTTCAAGCAGATAAGCAGAATATCTAATGTAATTATTATGGTTCTTTCAAGTTATTTTTAACCAAAATGTGACAAAAGTAATTTCTTGCTTTGTTTACTTTAAAACAAAATTAGTTCTTACAATTAGATCTTTGTTTTTTACATTTAGAGATGAATAATAATAGAAATACATACATTTATGTCCTTCAACCTTCATTTTTCATTTCATCAGTTTAAAAAGAAGCATTTAAGTTTTGTTGTTCCTTTGTGTGTCCTATTTTATCAAAAGCCTCCCATTGTTGTTGAAAAGTAAAGACCTTTTTTAGTTTAAGAGAAGGACACTAAGAGTATCCTGAACAGCACATGTAAGCAACAAGCAAAGTTTTAAGGAAATTGGCAACAAAAAGAAGTAGAAAGAGATGGTTGAAATTTTGGGGTCACATAATGAAAGAATGTTTGGAAAATTTTCACTCACAAGGCATATTGAAAGCAAGAGTAACAGAGAGGATGCAGTAAGCTTGTGTAAATGGATGTCAGAACAGTGACTGGGAGAGATAGTAAGAAATAAAACAAAAACAGCTACAAGTTGTGGAGAGCTATGGTTGCTTTCATCCTGAAGGGACAAAGCATGTAGAAGAATTTACTAAAATTGTTTAACATGAACAAATTATTATTATTATTTTTTCTTGTATTTAAAATTAAAATAATCTAGTGGAATCCTTATTTTAATATCCTTAGTTTAGTCTTATTCAGTTAAGTATTTTGTAAACCATTTTAAGGGCCCATAGCATTTTAACTGTTTGGGTCAAAAGT
This sequence comes from Acanthosepion pharaonis, assembly GCA_903632075.3. Lineage (NCBI taxonomy): Eukaryota > Metazoa > Mollusca > Cephalopoda > Sepiida > Sepiidae > Acanthosepion > Acanthosepion pharaonis. Next base: position 158,027 of record CAHIKZ030005500.1, read on the forward strand.
TAAGCATCCTAGGTAAGACAAACTACGTCCAACAGCAAGGCTTTTGATCAGAGGTTTTAATGAGTGTTGAAGCACCTCTTAATTGCTGGTGTTTCCAGGTCCACCTTGACCCAGGGTGGTAGCACCTGTCAGGGTCCCAGCTATGGGCAAAACGCTATGAAAGTGTAAAAATAGGTTTTAATACCAGCAATACATTTTTGTAAAAAAAAATATTACCAGCAATGGATTTTTGAAGAAAAAATTATTACAAGCAATACATTATTACCTGTTGGCATTAAATAACCCATTGACGTTGATATGCCATAAAAGAAAGCAAACCAATCAAAAGTAAAATGAAGTCAGAAATATTTTATATACATACAAAATTATAGGGATGCTGAATATGGCCACAGCATAACCTATTGAATCATAAATAACCTGAAACTAATATGGATGCTGTGTCTGATGTACTTTATAAATGAGAAGCTTTCAAAGTGGACAGGGTCTTTATATTTTGGCCATTTTCAGATCTTTCTAAATAGGTACATATGACACACCTTTTATATTTTTGTAATCTACAGTAAATACTTTCATGGCTACTGCTTTGATGAGCTTTTTTCCCTGGTGCCTGGATTATGTGAATTTACGTGTGCTACTAGATTGGCATCTAGGTCCCATTTTACTGTCGATTTAGTTAAATGTAACCACCATTTCTACTCGGTTTCTTTTCTTGCATTTCTCACCTGTGGAGCTTCCTTCTGTTTCCCTGCTTCCCTGATAACTACAATCTTCAAAAATTTAAATGCAATCTCAATTGCCAGCTATCTTCTTGAACTTCATTCATCTTTTATCCTTTCCTCAATTTCCTCCTATACCCAGTCTTTTCTCTCACCTTCACTTACTGTAACCCCCTGCATACTAGTGGCATTTCTGCATTGCTTGGAGTGATTTAAAAATGATTTAAAAAAAAAAAAAAAAATTAGCTATTGTTTTAAATCTGTTCATGCCATATACTTGGATCTATAAATGTCAAAATTTTGAAAGTTTTATTTAGCAAAACAAAAAATGCAGTGAAGTTTCAAGATATTCTGATTTTGAAAAACTTAAAAAATACAGATCTCATATTTGGGATTTATCAGCAAATTTGATCAAGGAACACCTGTGAATTATCTCAGATTCTGTTAGTCACCTGTGGCTGTTGGTTGATTTACATATATATATATATATATATATATATATATATATAAGTAATTGTTAGCCAGAATGGAAATTTTGATGTATGTGTTTAATAACACTTACCTGTGATATAAGTTATATAAACAGTATTAAAATCAATGGCAATATGTCTTTCGCGATTTATATTTTTCGTGCTAATTCCTTAGGAAAGGCATAAATCTTTCTCTTATCTCTCTTTTTGGATTAAATAGCAGGGTTGACCAGTCTAAGAACAAAAACTCTAAATTTCAGACTGGAAAAGGCAACAGGAAATAATTCCACTATATTCTTCCACTATGAGGCATAGTGACTCGGATAAAGAAAAGGAAGATGTGGAGAGTTATGATTGCCTATGTTATAGAGCAACATGGCATTTAAACATCTATACACATGTAATAAATGCAAATGAAATTTCAGGCATATTTGTTTTTAATAGATGCTATTTCTGATTTTACAGGTTACATTAGCTTGTTTTTTCAAAAAATTGAGAGCTACTTTTTCGATTGTACTAATTTGATTTCAAATACTGTAGTAAATCACAAGACTTGTTGATGTTAATAATTGCTGTTTCCAGAAAAAAATTTTCAGAGTTTTTGGTTTAATTTTTTTTGATCAAATTTCTCTCGCATTTTTCTGGATGTAAATTGTTAAACACAATGTGACTTTATTGATCACGCATCTTAATTTAAAATGAAATCTTACAATAATGTTGTAACCGAGAAAAGGTTACTTAATGAGGAATAACAAAAACGGAGGTTGTAAATGAAATGGTATTCTTTATAACATCAACAAAATACAATACTCGCCAGCAGCGTGAAGTAGGTAAACCACTGCTAGTGGTGGACTGCTTAGCATATTATCCCACCTACAATAGTGTCCAATGTATTTATAAGGATTGGGACATACCCATTAGTGTTCATAGGTATGGTATATAACAGATAATAAGTATAACTTCACTCAAAGCAAATATGACATTTGTTACCATAACAACAGAATATCTCATTACTAAATTGGGGGGGGGGGCATATTACTAATATGTTGCTTTTTAAAATTTTTTTTAACATTAGCCTCTCATCATTTTACTCTTAATGATTCAAATCACGAATATTTTATTGTCATATGTTAACAGAAGTTATTGTCAAAGGCTGCAAATTTACTTGACATTAAATGAAATGCTAAATTGTAAAATAGTAATTAGCTGTTTCTCTAGAGGGAAACATTTGGCTGGAATATTTATAAAATCTTTCTTAAAACTATTTTTCAGTAAAACAGGTTTCAGTCGCTGTTATCGTATCTTCCACTATTGATGGGGGTTTCCTTTCTAACTTTTTATTTGAAGTAGTTTGGAGTGTTAACATCTTGATTATGTCATTATCATCTCTTTGAGGTAGATGTGCTATCCATTTTAGTTGTTGCTGCTGTTTGTAGTCCTTAAGTGATGTAGTTTCTGTTATTTGGTTCAACTTTGTTTTTTTGAATCTTAAATTTGAATATTTTTGAAGTCTATAATGTCCAAAGAATGGTGATCATTGCCAAGACAATTAGGCTTCACTCACTCAAAGCATGTACTCACCATTGATCTCAGAAATACTTATGTAATAAAACAGACACAAAAAAGAAAGAAAAAAAGTTTATTTGTAGACGCCTAGATTTTTTTGTTTTGTATGTGACAGTTTTATAAGTCATAAACTATTTTTCTATTGATATAGAAATAATAATCATTCAATGATGAATAGTGTTACTCATATAGTTTAATATCTCAGAAGTATTGAACAAAAAAACAAAAAAAATATGTACTAAATTATTTTGTTATTTTAGAAGTACAATCCCATTGCAGAATTACTTAAATATTAACTTTACTTTTTTTTTTCGTCCTGGGTATGACGATAAACTACATCCAGCAGCAAGGCTGCTGATTGGGAGGTTGGAGGTTTTGAGGAGGATGAAACCACCTCTTAAGTATTGTTGTTTCTAGCTCCACCCTGACCTTGGATAGTAACATCTGTTTGGGTCTCAACTATGGGCAAATAGTGAACCCCCCACCAAATAAAAATCAACCATACATTTTTATAGCAAAATAGTAATCGATGCAACATTAAAAAAATATAAAACATTTTTGTTGTAAAATTACCAATAATATATTTTATGATCTACTTATATATATATATATATATATATATATATATATATATATATATATATATATATATATATATATATATATATATATATAGTTTTAAGGTGTGCTATATTTATGGGATAAAGTGCTCAATATCAGAGATAGAGCGTGTGTAAATATAAAAGTGAACATAGAATGCTACTTATGCAACAGTCTGTTTCATGCTATATGCAATGAAACAGACAGGCCACATTGCATATGAAACATTTTATTATATATATATATATATATATATATATATATATATATATATATATATATATATACTGTTACCCTGAAAGTATAAAATTATGTACAAAATATCTGTAGTTGAGGGTATAAAATTGCATAGAAAATATTTTGATTTCAGTATTCAGTCAATTATGTGCCATGCTTGATACATGCTTAGCGATCATATATCTTTTGATACATGACTTATGAGGCAGATTTTTTTCCTGCAGTAGACCAGTTGACATCCAAGGCTATAGAACCTGGTCTGTCCTGTTATTTACCCATACCTTGTGGGGAGAAGAGGATTCATAGCTTTCCCAAGGGTATTAACATGTAAGTGAATGTAATGAATTCGACTTGAATTCAAACTTGGCTCTCCGATTCCTCAATCTGAGTCGCTATCCATTACTCCACTGTACCTTCCCCACATTAAAAATTAATATTTCAGCATTTAAATAACCCATAAAGGTTGATATGCCGTTAAACAAAATCAACCAATTTTCTTTTCCTCTATTGGTAATGGTACATGTAAATTATGCAATAAAAATTTGTTCATAGACAACTTGGTGTAAAAGGAAAAAAAAAAAATGAAGACATCTAAAAAGTATATTAAAATCGGTGGTATTATAAAAAAATATTACATACCAACATAAAAGATTTTTTGTGCAAGATATAGAAATTTTGTGTTCCTATCAACTCCATGTTCTTGTGCCAGACACAAAATTTAGTTGGTAGAAACAGCAACTCTCAAAAATAGGCACAACTTAAAAAAACAAGACAATCGCTGCATAAAATTTTAAAAGAAACAACACATTTAATTATAAATTTGAAAAGTACAAAACAAGGGTTGTATAAAAAATTTTCTTTTGTGTGCCTCTTTGGGCAGAAAACACTTTCAAGAGGTAACCAAAAAAAAAAATTACCCACAGAAACAAGAAAAAAAAAATTTCACAATTAGTTTAAGAAACGGATTTATGTACAAAAATTATTCCCCTCAAAAATAGAGAAAAATTGGGAAAAACTTGGAGAAAGGATTTAATAATATGGCAAAAGGCAGAAATTTTTCAAATAGCACCCACCTTTGTTCTTAATGGCATACAGAAACAGGATGTCTCTCAGCTTGGAGGGATTGTGTGTGATAAAGTTCACTTGTTTGTTCTTGGGTGTGAAATCTTCAGGTGTAAAATTTTGCCTTGTATCTGTCAGGTCAGATTTATGACATCCGTCTGGACTTTCCTTTGAAGTGCGGGGTGCTATGCTCAGTCCGTTCTTGTCAATGGCACATCTTTCTCTTATTTGTTGTTCTCCTCATGGATCAGCCTCAGCCCTCTGATATGCCTCTGCTAATCTCTGCTTTTGCACTTTTCTTCTGCTCCTAGATCGCTCATAGCTGTCCTTTTTATTGAAAAGGTGACCATGATATTGGCTCCAACCAGAATTTGATATTTGCCAGCAAACTTGTTTCTCATTGAACAGTGCTGTTCGATAAAAATGACTCACTTGATTTTTTTTTACTTAAAATTTTTTTCGCCTATTGTTTTTGGGGTCAAACTAATTTTTAATCTTACTAATATAAAGACCCTTTCCCGACCACCTAGTAAAAAAAGTTTACTCACCCTAAAGTATTCTATTGATAATTATAATTTTGGATATAAATGAGATTTAGGGAAAAACTCTGTGCAAAAAAAGTGACTCACTTATTTCCTGCAACTAGTAATCAGTAGAAACATAACTGAACAGCTTTAAATAAAGAATAATAGAGGTATAATTTATTTATAATAGGTAATATAGTTCGAAATATTTAATAATCTATGGGTCCTCCTTTATTTTGAATAACCTTTTCAACACTTTTTGGCATTGACTTGATTAGGTTCTGGCAAATCTCATTTCCAAGCATTAAATTCCATTCAGATATGAAATTCACAATCAAATCCTCTTTGTTGCTCAACTTCTTTCTTGAGAACCTATACTTTATAATGCTCCATAAGTTTTCTATGGGGTTGAGGTCAGGAGATTGGGGCGGCCATGTCATGACACTCACCTGCTTTTCATCAAAGTATTCCTTTATCAATTTTGATTTGTGACAGGGAGCATTATCCTGCATAAAAATGAGATTGGTGGGGTCGATTTTTCACCCCTTTCAGCAGAAGGGAGCAGACAAGACTCTAAAATTCTCTTGTACTGCTCACTCCTGAGGGTCTTTTCAATAGGTTTTAATTAAACCAGTTCCATGAAAAGAAAAGCATCCCCAGAACATTATACTGAACGGATGCTTCGCAGTACTTACAGGTGCTACCACCCCAGGTCATGGTAGACCTGGGAATACCAGCAATTAAGAGGTGGTTCCATACTTCTCAAATCATCCTGATCAGAGGCCTTGCTGTCGGATGTAGTTTGTCTTACCCAGGACACCTCATTTGGTTTGGTCTTACCCCTCTGCAGAGGTACAATCGGTGTATTCTGAAGCCCCATCTGACAGGGCAGAAGAATTCTGATTTTTCTTGTCAACCTTTTAAAAATAAGAATTAGATTAGATATTTTTAGACATAGAGAACAGTCTACTCCTATAGATTAAATGAAGAGTTTTGTTTGAAGATTTCCGTAGGCTACCTGGATCAGTATACACCTGAGGAAAGCCTGAGAGCACATAGGTTGAAACTTTGTGATAAAAACAAAGATAGTGTAAATTATGAGTATGTGATAATGATGAAATACTAGGGATAATATTAAATTTTATTCCAGATCTTAATTTGTTTCTATTATAATGCTTAGTGTTTAAAGTAGCTTTTGTCATAGGCCATTTGAACAGTAGCCGTTGGTTTAAATTGCTTGTGAGTAATGTAGGTTTATTCTTATGAAATTGTTAGTTATTAATATTAACAATCCTTACTAACATTTTTAAAAGGTGTGTCACACCACGAGTATGGTGTGGTCTTGAAAAGACAGAAAGCCATTGCTTTAAATTTACTGTTCATTAACTTTTCATACATCAAATGTGTGAAAATAGACATTTATTTTGTGGTGATTATTTGGTTTTTATCCAATGAAAGTCAGTCGAAAGATTTTTCTTTTTTCTATGACTTGAAACAAATGTTAGCCTTTGTGCCCACCAAAAAACAACATCAAAAAAAACAATGTTTCCCTTGATATCGCTATTATTTTAATTACCTTCACTCTTTGGTAATGTTTAGTTTTTTAAAAAGTGATGATTAGAATTGTAATAAAACCTAAACATATGAAAGTGAATTTATGTTTGTTGTGTTTGAGAATTGAAACAAAAATAATAAACATTATTTATTAGATTGTTTATTGGTCTGGCTAGCATAACATTGGCTAATTGCCAATCGATTGAAACTTCATAAAATGGTAAATCTGGGGGAAGAAGAGGTTGGTTTATACCTTCCCCAAGAACATTTGTAATTGTGTGTTGATTCATTCAGAATAATTTCCTTATCTTAGGGACCTCCACAAAAAAATCACAATACAAAAATGATTTGTTAAAAATAAAAAAGCTTTTATTTTAATTTCAAGCTAATAGATTAAAATTAATTTAGTATTTCCAATAAGCAAAATACTTTGTATTATCACATAAGTTAGCTATAGTTGACTTATTATTTCACTTTGGTTATTAGAAATCTTAATAAAAAAAAATCTTCCAAACTGCACTTTTCTGCTTGGCATTGGATCCACTTGCCATGATTGGGGTCTGAAAATAATAAACATTGGTGAAAATTTAAATTATTCATTATTAGATAAAAAATGTTTCTAGTTTTCTAGTGTGTATAATTTGTAAAGATTCAACTAATAATGGTTTGTTATTAATTGTAAAATAAAAAAAGGATCTTTTTTTTTTTTTTTTTGTCCACCTTTTAAGTTTTAACAAGCAAAGGCACAGTCTGAATATTATGCAATCTCCTAAAAAAACAAAAAAAAATTCATGTAACATTTTTCAATGAATGGAACAAATTTAAGGATGACAATTCATGCACTTCAAAAATAAGGGCCTCTCTCTCTCTCTCTCTCTTTATCTGTAAAACGTAATTGAAAAAAATGATGTGAGCACTTCTATTTAATTTTTAAGTACTCAATAATCTTAAAAATTTAGGAAATTTCTGATAATGTCATGTATGGTTTCCCATATTTACAAAATTTGACCTGTTTATGCAAATACAAAAAAAACCCAAAATTCTTCTAAAAATATTGTTTGATTTGTCTTAAGATTTTCCATTTATGAATCATACTTATTATAAAACCCAGATTGTTTGTGTGTGTTCATTTATATATGGGATCGGATTTCCTACATTTTTCAACCGATTTCAACAAAACTTCACTTTTTTTTTCTTTTTTTTTTTTTGGCAGGTAGTGTTTCTTATTGTCCTGCACACTTTTTTCTTTATTTTTAGATTCAGAAAGCTTGAAAAATTCCATTTACAAGACAATTGTTTATAATAAAATTCTATTCAATCGGTAGACTCATAACGATTGAAAACAATGTTTTTGTTTGAGTTTGGGTTTGACCAATTCGTAAAAAAAAACAAAAAAAAAAACAAAAAAAAACTAATTAAAACATGCGTGTCCGTCAACCTTAAACAATAATCTTTGTCAATTTTATTTTTCAGTCTTTATGATGGTCGATACTTGATCTATCTCTTACTGTTACATCCCCGGGCAATGCCGGGCTCTACTGCTCTAGTCATAAATATAGTTTTCACTTAGTTAATATAATCTAAAAGGCTGAAATTAATACAGAATTTTAAGATTTAAAACATAATAAATTTTTTTAATTAAAATTTTAAAAAAATAAAAACAATACTTGTAAAAATTCATTATTCATCAAAATCATTTTTTTTTTTCTTAAGACAATAGTGTCCTTCATATGTATTGTTTATAAAAGCAGTTAAAAGCTTTTACTAATTAAATAATATCAGTTTTATTGTGTTTTTTATTTTACTACTAAGAGCAGAATTTTGGTAAATGGTGTTTCTGTTTGACAAAAACAATTTGATGATTTAAATTCTTGAATGAATCCTGCTTTTAACTAGTATAAATATGAAGCGGTTGAGATTTTAATTTCTGTAAATTTCATAAAATTAAGTGAGTGTAATGGGGGTGGATTTTTTTTTTTTTTTACCAAGATTTTCTAAAAAAAAATAATAAAAATTAAATGAAAAAAAAAAACTAATTTTCAAAAATAATTTCATACATTCATTTAAGTCCTGTAAATTTAATTAAAATTGAACAATTATTTGATTTTTTTTTTTTTGAAAAGAATTTCCAAAACCATGTATTTATCACAAAAAAGATGCTAAATTTCCTGTACTGAGCTGAGGCAAAAAAAAAAAGTTTTAACCAAAATTTTGAATGTGCTAGAAAGAATTAAAAATGATCAAAATTTATTCACTCTTTCTTCTTAATATCAAACATTTTGACAATAAAACTTTATTTTTTATCAAGTTTTGAGCCTTTTCTCATAATGATATGCTCTTTATTAGAAAATTTTTGCATCTTAGACCCATGTTTGACATTTAAAAATAAAACTGACACCTGAGGAAGTCTGGAGAAAACAGTATAAGAGAAATTGTTATAGAAGAAAGTAAATATCCTGGTTCAGTGTATTTTCATTTTTAGGTCAGCTCCTGTATATTATTATACAGGGAGCATTGTTAGCAAACATCAAGTACTTATTGATTTATCAATATATTGACAAACATGGCTGAAGGAATGGTATTTAAGAAAATTAGCCAGCTGCCTGTTTATTGCAGATTTTTATTGTATTCACACCTTTTATATTTTTTATATATATATATATATATATATATATATATATATATATATATATATATATATATATATATATATAATGACACGTGGCTGAGTAGTTAGAACATTTGCATTCTGACCATGAGACCCAGGTTCAAATCTCACCATGGTCAATTTGTCAGTAAGGAGACTTCCTGATGTTATCAGACTGGAGGGATTGATCCCAGCATGCAGCACTTTATGGAAAGTGCCTGAAAACCATACCATGGGTTGACCCAAGCCTTACGAGTAAAATTCGGTAGATGGAACCCTTGGAGGCTGTCAATAGCTGTGCTAGCACAGTCACTAGTCATCGTGGCCAGGGGCTTGTAAATTGTTGATCATGCTAGATAACACACTCTTTCCCAGAAACTGTAACTAAGGTCTGCTCAGAACTAAACAAAATGAACACAAAACGATCAGCTTTAAAAAAGGACTCGTAACTGGAAAAACCAAATGAAAAAAAAATGTTAACAACAAATACTTTTTCACACCCAACCCAGTTCTGCGGAATCAGAATCAACGTTGAGTTGAAGCAAGCAAATGAGCCAATTGGAGTAAAGTGCCATGCAGATTTAAATTTTTCCTACTTGTGACGAATGCAGCTATCGATTTTTATTTTTTTATTTTATTTTATTTTTTTTTTTTTTTTTTTTTTTTTTTGCATGCTAATTAACATTCATGTCAGTCAGCTGCTGGCTCTCACGCTGGCCAATAGAATCTTCCTGCCTATTTGTGGCAGCCAGCTATTGGCTCTCACTCTGGCCATGTTGTATTTGGTTATTTCTTATTGGTTACATGTGTATAATTCTGGACGCTAAATTGTGTAAAAGTTAGTGAGACACAGCAGGATGTTTTGAAAAATTTTGTTTTGGTTTGATTTTTCATTAAAGCATATGTTGTGCATATTTTGTATATATCTTTATTGATTTTCAAAACATCCTGCTGCGTCTCATTTTTTTTTTTTTTTTTTTTTTTTTTTTTTTAGTAATCCCTTGCATCAGTGGTCTTGCTTGGGGGTTAAACGATAAAAAATAAAATGGAATTTGAATAATAATGTCTTTCATTCAATCTTGAATGGATGGATTGAAGTCTTAATCCTGAATTTTCTACATGACACTAAAAGGTAATCCTAGTAGAACTCTGTGTGCAACTTTTGCCAAAAGGCAATTTCACTGAATAACATAGGAAGACAATCTCATTATTGTCATCAAGAATATTTAAGAGGTGAGGCAGGGAGTATTAGCTGAAGAACAGAAGGTGAAAGAAAGAGTAAGTGAAAAAATTAAACACTTCTCTTCTGAGATTTTTAAGTTTGAAAGTAAATATCAGAAAACAACTAAGTCGACAGCAATAAACTTGATCTTTCTTGGGTATGATGATGAACTATGTCCAACAGTAGGGTCTCTGATCAGGAGGTTTTGAGGAGCATGGAACCACTTCTTAATTGCTGGTACTCCAGGGTCTACTCTGATTCGGAGTGGTAGCACCTGTTAGGGCCCCGACTATGGGCAAATAGTTATCCTCCAAATTGTGGGCAAAACACCACGAAAGTGTAAAATAGGTTTTAATACCAGCAATAAATTTTTTGAGGAAAAATTACCAGCAGTAAAAGTTTTGTTGATATTAAATAACCAATTAAGCTTTATACCGTAAAATAAACCAAACCAATAATTTGGAATAGATGTTACATTGTATATGATGGGAAAGTTTATATTCTACAACAAGTTTCTTTATCCATTTATCTTTTTAGCTGTTCTGTGGTACAGGTATTGTGGCATCGAAAAAAGAAAAACTGAATCCAGATCTAGTCGACTTCAGTAGGCCTCGAAATATAGTAACTAAAAAAAAAATACTATCTGATGACTCTGCTCATTCCACACACAAAACTGACAACGTTATTGGAGATATCAATATTCGAAAACTGCTAATAATGCCAATGAGATTAGCTTACTGATTGTTGCTTAGTAACATAATCTGAAATTTTATCTTGGATTTATAAAATGAATCTTAGTTACCTACTTTTTTTTTTTTTTTTTTTTTTTTTTTTCTTCCCACTTCTTTTTGTTGACATGAGTCAACATGTTAATAACAGGAAAGGAAGCAATACAATGATCTGCCTGCCTCTGTGTATGTTTGCCTGTGGGTGTGCCTGCCTATATGTATATCTGTAACACCTATCCTGACCCCACTGGATCGATGTACTCTAAAAGATTGGCCTTTGGTCCTGTCCTGGTCCAGTATTACAGTTTCAATCAATGTCTCCAGTTCAATGTTGATTTGATTCCACTTTCCAGCCACGTTGATTTTTTTTTTTTTTTTTTTTTTTATCCTGGGGAGCAATTAACAAATCGTAGATCCCAGAAGATTCAATGGGTCTACCTGCAAATTCGTTGTGGCGAGAATCGGGGCCAAGCAGAAAAATCAAATATGAACAAGTTGATTAGAGTCCAAAGAAAAAAATTTATGTATATAATGAAAAAATTGGTACAAAAAGAATAATGCTTCTTTTACAAGAAAGTAGGGTATATAAAATAAAGTCCAGAAAAAAAAACCCCTCAAATATTGCAAATAATTCTGAAAGGAGAGAAGTAGTTTTCATGTTCACTCTTTTTGTTCTTAGTAGTTGCTGTAATTATTTTACTATCAGGGTATAAGAGGGTTCACTGGCAGTATTACACCAATATTGCAGGTAACTTGAGTTCACTTCCTCCCTTATTACAACTTTCACTCTCTCTGCCTCTCTCTCTCTCTCTCTCTCTCCCTCTCTCTCTCTGCTTCTCTCTCTCACACACTCTCACACTCTCTCTCTCACACACTCTCTCTCACACACACACACACACACACACTCTCTCTCTCACTCTCTCTCTCTCTCTCGTCAACTTGCTTCACCCAACTCCAATTCCAACTTTGACTTACGACTGTTTTCGCACAAATATGCGCTTAAATAAACACAATGGTAGTGACAAAAAAACCTGGGGTGTTGGTAAACTTAGAATACAACTTGATTACTGACCTCTCCCCCTTCATCATTAAATGAACAGTCTCTTCTTGATTAGTATTCCATAATTCATATAAACATTATTGTCTTGACATTTTATATTAGTAATTCTGACGAAGCACAGATTCTCTGGGCATATACTTCACCTCAGATTTTTTCATCTATAAACAAAATTCTATATTACTATGAGTATTAATATTTTATTTCAAAGGTGACCATTGCCCTCTGCCACATATCTACATGTTGAATACTGTTTACACTTGACTACAGCAATTTTTTTGTTTCTCATTTTTGTTTTTGTTTCTCATTTTTATAAGATTATGGCTCAGTTAAAATACCAGATTCGTTTTACAGATTAATTTTGTTTGAAATTCTGAGATGAGCTGTTTTTTAATATTTCAGGACTAATATCCTCATCTCTGTTTTCATCATTGTGCGTTTAGATTTTGGACTGAATGACATCCCATCCTTTGTATGACGATAAACTACATCTGCGTCCTGGGTAAGACAGTAAGCTACGCCGAACAGCAAGGCCTCTGAATTGGAGGTTTTGAGGAGTGTGGAACCATCTCTTAATTGTTGGTGTTTCCAGGTCCACCATTAGGGTGCTAGCTATGGGCAAATAGTTAACCCCCAAACTGGGGTCAAAACATTATGAAAGTGTAAAAATAGGTTTTAATACCAGAAATACTTTGTAAAAGAAAAAAAAAAATTACTACCAGCAATAAAAATCTTGTATGCATTAAGTAACCCATTGAGGTTGAATATCGTAAAGCAAAATAAACCAAACCAAATGATATCAGATCTGAGAGTTGGAAAAGTTCTGTGAGCTGTATCCTTCAGGTTGTTGAGGATCATGTCTCTCCACAATTTCCTGTCCTTTTAGATCTTAATAAATGTTGTCTTTTTGTTATCTCTCCTAAACCCTGTTCTGTCATCCATTTACACAAGCTCACTAGGTAGATTGTGTTGTCCCCCCCCCGTTCTCTTGTCTTGTGAATATCAAATTTTCTGAGTCCTCTTTTTTCATGATGTGCCCTAGAAATTTCAATTGTTTCTACCTGATGTTAAGTATGTGTCCTTTTTGTTTACTTTTTCTCAAAAAACTTTGTTGTTGCTCATGTTTGATTCATGGTATTCTCACTATCCTTCTGTAGAACCACATTTCTGTTGCTTTAAGTCTGTTCATCTGTAACTAGATTGTCTATCATTCACTGCCATATAAGCATATAAGAGGACTGATATTACATATTGGTTAAGTACTCTTCTCTTTATTTAGATTATTCGGACTATTGTCCTCATCTCAGAAATATAGACAGACTCTTCTCTTTGTTTCTAACATTTTTCTCAATTTCTTTAAGTCAGTCAGTTATGTGCCATGCTTGATACACATTTAGGCAATCATGTATCTTTTGATACATGACTGACAAGGCAGATTTTTTTCTCACAGTAGGTTGCCATTTTCTTTCTGTGGTACACTAGTTGCTGTCCAAGGCTATAGAATAGCATGTCAGCTATGATAGTCCAAAAGAGCACTGAAATAAGACTTGAAAATGAAATTGTATGTGAAATCTGAGGCAACTTGTTACTCCAGGACAAAATGTTAGGTTAGAGAGTGAAGATCATGTTGAATAAGTTGGAAAATGATTGTGGAATCATACTTATTATAAAACACAGGTTGTGTGTGTCTGTATGTTTATATATTGGATCAGATTTCCTACATTTTTCAACCGATTTCAACAAAACTTCACAGGATTACGTAAAATTACCTTGTGGTGGTTCTGACAGCGGCAAAAATTGGAAAAACACTATTGTTTTTGCACGAAATCAATTTGAAAACATGATTAAGAGGCATCGCGAGAATGAAAGGGGGACAAATGAGTTATTATAAAACCCAGGTTGTGTGTGTGTGTTTATTTATATATGGGATCGGATTTCCTACATTTTTCAACTGATTTCAAGAAAACTTCACTATTTTTTTTTTTTTTTTTTTTTTTTTTTTTTTGCAGGTAGTGTTTCTTATTGTCTTGCACACATTTTTCTTTATTTTTACATTCAGAATGCTTTAAAATTCCATTTACAAGACAATTGTTTATAATAAAATTCTATTCAATCGGTAGACTCAACGATTGAAAACAATGTTTGAGTTTGGGATTGACCAATTTGTAAAAAAAACAAAAAAATCATGCGTGTCTGTCAACCTTAAACAATAATCTTTGTCAATTTTATTTTTCAGTCTTTATGATGGTCGATACTTGATCTAGCTCTTACTGTTACATCCCCGGGCAATGCCGGGCTATATATATATATATATATATATATATATATATATATATATATATATATATATCCTTCGTGAGCTCCGTCATTAGTGATGAGTATGTCATTTTTGTTTGATTGATTTGATCATGATTCTTCTGTTAAGTTTGGAGTTGTATATTCTTATTGCTCAAAGTAGAGTTGAATAGTGTTATAAAAAAAAAAAAAATTCAAGATATCTTTAATCATTTCTAAGATACAATGGTTCAAAGCTTAATCTAACAAATAGACAATTTTGCTGTTACACTAGGTATATATACAAAATAAAATTACTTAACTGTAATTTTCCCCAACTTCGAAGTTTTTTGGTAATATGTCCATTTTTCAAGTCACAATGGCTGAAATGTGGTGATAAAAACAACAAAAATGAGGACAATAACCTGAATATAAATAGTTTAAATAACTCCTCATAACAGAAATTCAGACAAAAAAAAAATATTTGTATAATTCTTTTCTTTGTTTTAGATTCCATTTTTTTCTTCTCCTGTTCAAGAAAAGATGAGTATCTTTGCCACAGTCTTTGAAGGTTTAATATTTGAGTATTTTGGTGACCTGCCACTGGTATCTAGAAGTCACAGAAACACTTTATGAAAAACTTTGTAATGTTAAAAATAATATTTTCCTCAAATGCCCAGCCTTTTGTGAGGATAATCAAAAAGTGATTTATGAAACCAGAAACGTTCAGCTATGACTGCCTCGTATTTGTCATCTGATTTTAACACACAGTTGGGGGTCTTACAAAGCAAAATGAACTTTGCATGTTGTCTTCCAAATACTAACAGGTGAATTCATCTGATTATAATTGTTTCTCTGCTAAATACCTACTTGTAATGGCCAATTGATCCTTTTTTTCAATGATCATTGTAGCTCTGTTAAACTTGTAATGGTTTAACTAAACTCTTTGTAAGTCTCTACAGTATATAATGATATACATGACACTTATGTGGCTTGTATAATTATAGGCCTATTTGCTTTCTAAGTTGTTTAGGTCTCTGTTGATAGCCATGTTGGTGTTTCTGTGTGTGTTTAACTTTTTCTTTTTTTTTTTTTTTTTTTTGTATGAAACAAGTGCTCAATTTGGAAAGCTTTTGAAGAACTACTTTATGAAAGCAGATAATTGATTCTTCTTTTTTTTTTTTTTTTCAATCACTACAAAGCCCAAGAGCCACTCAAGGTAGAGGGTTATTGAATGAGATGGGTGTAATGGAGGAGGAATGGTACATATGAGAATATGTAGACTGGATATTGTTTGATCCTAAACATGAAAAGTTTAAGAGTGAAGTGGCTGGGGAAGCATCCTCTTGGGAGTCAGTGACAGTTACGGGAGTGGGGAAAGCTCTCTGAATGGAACTTCTTCCTTAACATGCGATTGAGGATATTTGATGTTGTATACATGACAAGGTGGGTCTTAGCTGTGGTGGTCTGAACTGGTAGAACCACAGAAGTTATCTTGTTTGATCATTTACTGTAGTAATAACAGTAGAATAGAGAGAACAAGGGAGGCTAGTATTATTTGATTTGAGGATTATGTAGCAGTTATTAGCACAAACAATAGAATTAGTGAGCCAAGTGCACGTTCAGCTTTATTATTATTATTCATTTTGTACAAATGTTTTTGGTCGAGACCTGCATCCATTCCCCCCCCCCCAGTTAAAGGTAAAATAGCAGGGCAGCTTGGGTTTTCAGCCTTTGGAGAGTAACTAACCTAAGAGGAATATGATTCTGAATTCAAGCCCCTTCTAACCAATCATGAGTTAGTATAAGGCACGTTACCATCACGACTCACTCTCTGCAGTGGATTAAAAATGAAAGAAAGGCAGGCTGTGGACATAGGAATAAACATAAGGTGAGTGAGGGGGGGGTGACCAACAAGAGACCCCCCCAAAAAAAAAAATTGTTTGGACATTCTCACATTTGAGGGAGTCGGTCAGCAAACAGCTTCTTAGTACTTATATATATATATATATATATATATATATATATATATATATATATAAATAAAATAGAAAAGAACATGTTGGGTGCATAATCCGGGGTTCCTTAGTATTTTTGTTTTTATTTTTAAGAAGACAGTGCTCCATACAGAAGTAGAGCTTTATTATATATATATATATATATATATACTAGCAGTAGAGCCCGGCGTTGCCCGGGGATGTAGCAGTAAGAGATAGATCAAGTATCGACCATCATAAAGACGGAAAAATAAAAAAGACAAAGATTATTGTTTAAGGTTGACGGACACACGTCTTAATTAGTGTTTTTTTTTTTTTTTTTTTTTTTTTTATGAATTGGTCAAACCCAAATTCAAACAAAAACATTGTTTACAATCGTTATGAGTCCATCGATTGGTGAATAGAATTTTATTATAAACAATTGTCTTGTAAATGGAATTTTTAAAGCATTCTGAATGTAAATGAAGAAAAAAATGTGCAAGACAATAAGAAATACTACCTGCCGAAAAAAAGTGGATGTTTGTTTTATCGGCTGAAAAATGTAAGAAATCCGATCCCATATATAAAGGAACACACACACACACACACACAACCTGGGTTTTTTAACCCAAGTCACTCCACGGAATCGCTAAAACATAGAGCATAGTCTGATGAAAAAGACGCCAAAGTTTATGAAAACAAAATTTTATCGTCAAAATGCTTATGTTTTTATGAAGAGGATAGACTAAATTTTTTTTTTAAAAAATTTTTCCATCTTTTTAGAATATTCTAAATTTTGATTTTAAAAAAAACCTTGTTTCTCTTTGTCGCAACAAGGGGTAGTAAATAACATAGATAATTTTTAGCGCGTTTTTTTGTATTTACACATATTAATTTGGAAAATCTTACAAAAATAAAAAAAAATTGTCAGATGTTAATGAAACTTTCAGAAACTATTCACAGATGATCGAAATTATTATAAATGTTTTTTTTTTTTTTTTATTAAAGTCATGGCAGAAATATTTTTTTTTTTTTTATATTTATTAACACCCCATAACTAATTTTATGAAAACTCTAGAAATTCGAGACCATCGGTTTTAGTGATTACAATAGTTAAAAGCACAAGGCTTTGAAGAATGCAAATCATGTTTTGTTTTGTTGTTGTTTTTTTTTTTTTTTTTTTTTTTTGGCCAACATACCTGAAAATCAGAAAACTCAATAAAACAAATATATTATTTAGTTTCAAATGCTTTTATTTGTTTTAATTTGTTTTATGAATATGGACAATATTTTCTGAAAGCAAAAATTTTTTCAATGAAAATTGAATTTTTTAATATGATTATTTCTTCTTTTTTTAATTTTAAAGATTTTTTAAAAAATGTTTAAATTGAATTTTAAAAATATTTTAACATTAGTTAAAAGCAACATCAACCTTTCAAAATGTCTGTGTGAGATTGTCATTGTCTAGCGCTTTGAAAATTGTATAATTTGGACCAATCAGATTAGCCATGGTAATTAAGAAATGTAATTTTTTGTCTTTATAGTCAGACAGTAATTATCAAATACGGAAGACCAACCAGAATACAATTTAGTTGCATTATTTGAGTTCAGCATTGTTCTCCGCTGTTAAGCCCTTTACTTTTATGAAACACGTATGGAGAAGTTAATTTGAGTTTTCAATTTCAACTGAGAAGGGTACCTACAAGTAACAGTATCATCTTATAAAATTTAACTACTGCTAAACTTTAATTTATATGATCTTATTTTTATATTAATCTCAGTTATGACATTTTCCATAAATGAAATATCAAAATTAATAATAAAA
Source organism: Acanthosepion pharaonis (assembly GCA_903632075.3). Classification (NCBI taxonomy): domain Eukaryota; kingdom Metazoa; phylum Mollusca; class Cephalopoda; order Sepiida; family Sepiidae; genus Acanthosepion; species Acanthosepion pharaonis. The sequence continues at coordinate 176,485 of CAHIKZ030005500.1, forward strand.
TGAATGGAAATACAAATAACACAGTAAAATGTAATAAATGTACATAAAATTATAGTATTTTATGTACACTTCTGATAAAATTTCATAAGAAAGGTACCTAAATTAATTAGATACCTTTTTCTTATGAAATTTAATCTCACTATTAACAGTCTTATTTTTTAATTTCTTTATATTTTCCATAAAGCATCGTAAACGTAAAAATGAAAGCTAAGTACAAAAAAAAAAAAATAAAAATTAGAGCGCTGAAAGTTTTCCTTAAAAGTAACAAGGTAAATAATTTGTTCACTTAAATAATTTCACTTCCTTCTATCCAGAAAGAATTCTCCTCCCGTAAGTTATCTAAACGTCATGAATGTGCCTTTTCGTCAAGTTAGCGAAAGGTTATGACCTGCTTTGTTTTATTTTCAAATTACATTTTTTCGGCGCAGGAGCTAAGTTAAGCTTGGTTCAAAATATTTTAAATAAACAGTATAATTTCTGTTTTTATTAAAATCTGTTTTAAAAAAATGATAATTGATTTTTAAAAGAATATCAAAGTAAGATTTTAATCTTTTTTATCAAATCGAAAAAAATGATTGAAAATGATTGATTATCTGCCCTTTCTTTGACCAAAAAAAAAAACAATATTTTTAACGAAAATTTCAGGCGTGCTAGAAAACGATTAAAAATGTAAAAAAATACCCCCAAAATACTTTGATCTTTCCTCTTTAATAATATGAACATTAGCGATAAAATTTTGTTTTCGTCAAGTTCGCTTTTTTTTCATCATGCTATGCTCTTTTGTTTACATTTTCGTGGGTGAGTTGTCCCCTTTCATTCTCACGATGTGTCTTAATCGTGTTTTTTCAAATTGATTTTATTAAAAAACAACTGTATTTTTCCCATTTTCGGCCCTGTTAGAACCACCACAAGGTAATTTTATGTAGTCCTGTGAAGTTTTGTTAAAATTGGCTAAAAAATGTAGGAAATTCGATCCAACATATAAACGTTACAGACACACACAATCTGCATTTTATAATAAGATAAGATATATATATATATATATATATATATATATATATATATATATATATATATATATATAATAATAGTCTCTCTAGCTTTGGGTGAAAATCATAGACAAGGTAATGAGGAAACTTTTTTCAATCATTTCACCAGGTGACTATCTAAAAAAAAAAACACACACACACACACATACTGTTTTATTTTATGGGAACTAGATAAAATTTCCTAATTGGTGAAAAAAAATTCAGCTCAATATCTTGTCTAGAACTAAAGTTATGGCACTTTTAATGTTGAAAATTTATGAAGATTTAGATGATAGGCTATTTTCCATAGAATTTAATGAAACACTACTTACATTATTCAGACTATTGTCCTCATCTTTGTCGCCATATTTATTACAGCGTTTCGGCCTTTGTATGCTCCAGCCTTCTTCAGGTGGTTTGAATGTTGAACTGAACCTTTTATTTCGGTTACTGGGGTAGACTGTTCTAGTTCCATGTGCCATGTCTACCCTAGTGAGCGAAAAAAAAAAATGGTTCAGTTTGACATTCCAACCACCTGAAGAAGGCTGTAGTGTACAAGGGCTGAAACATTGTAGAAAATATGGCAAGAAAGATTTGGACAATAATCCAAATAATGTAAATAGTATACATAATACCTCATCTCAGAAATATAGACAGATACTGAAGGCCCAAAATGTAATAAATATGGCAACAAAGATTCGGAAAATAGTCTGAATAATGTAAATAGTGTACATAATGCCTCATCTCAGAAATATAGACAGATACTGAAGGCCCAAAATGTTGTGATAAATATGGCAATAAAGATAAGGACAATAGTCCAAATAATGTAAATAGTGTACATAATACCTCATCTCACAAATATAGACAGATACTGAAATTTAATGAAAATCTGTATTTTTGGGAAATGGCTAGTCAAATGCAATCTTTACTTGAATCCTTGTACCTAAATCCTATTTTCTGTATTGTATATATCACATGGACACATAAAAACCTTATTTGAACACATTGTTGACCTTTCTGTTACACAAAACGATCTGGAGAATAATGCTCAACTGTTTGTACAGTTTTAGCATTGATTCTTTGTATTTTTTGTTGTGCTTCTAACTGAGATGTTCACTGATAACAGTAATCAGATCATCAGAATAGAATCAACGACCTTGTTTCCCATCAGTTGACATACCGCTTTTATCTCCTGTGGAATTGACGTAAGCACAGACCATTTTTTTTTTTTGTTTGAAGTCCCTCACATTATCTTTGGATTTGTCAAGGTGATTGCATAAACCAGCCTTTTCAACCTATTTCTTGTAGTCTGATACATTTTCAAATATCATGTTCTATTTATGTAGGAGTGGGTAACAGTTATGCAATGCTAGTCAGAATTGGAAAGTGGTTGTTGAGTGATACCAGCTCTGGTTCCAAATTCTCCTGGTTTAATACAGATGTTTCTATTGGCATCTAGGACTTCATTGAATATGTTCTGCATATCTGAAGCTGAGTTGTTGATTTTAAAACCATCTTTTTGTTTGGTTCTGTCCAATCTTTGACCTAGGACTTATGCTGGATGCAATCCGCACCTCCTAAACCAGTAATCAATTTCTTGAATTTAAGGTGTTTCATAGAATCTTTGATTACACATGAAAATTGTCATCAATATTAATTGATAAACTATTGATATTTAAATCATTCCAAGCATGATCAGTTTCTTTAACCATGAAGTTGAGGAGGTCAAGAATACTTTCTACTTTAATCAAATACACAGGTCTCAATGATTGTGCAGATTTGGATACTTTGTTCTGACATGAAATCTCTTTGCCACCAACATTCTAAGTTTCAGAGGAAGGATACCATACTGAAAATATGGTCTGAAATTTTTCAATTTTTTTTATTTTATTTCATCCAATTTTACTTATCTAAAAAGCTCAGAATGGCCTATGTATCGTCAACAAAACTGAAATTAGAGCAATTATTGTGTTTTGGGTATGTAATGCCCAAAGACTGAAATCCGGTCCCAGACCCACAAAAATATGAAAAATTATGATTTTTTTTCGTATGAAAAAATTCTATACTGCTCATACCTTTCTAGAAAGCCTTTGGTGGCTTTCTTACCTTCAATCAACCTGAAATTAGAGCAATTTTCATGTTTTGGGACCATTATGGCTAAATATAGAAATCTGGTCCTAGAAATATATGAAAAAATTTGACTTTCTTGATTTCACTGAATTTGTGTTGCCCATACACTTCCAACGTGTCTTCATACAACATGCCACGATTATTTCTCGAATTACCAAATATTGCTTTTCTGGACCCCCACTGTATTTTGTTGAGCTGATTTAGGTTTATATCTTTGATTGTTTATAGCCATGATGTGCTATATTAGTAAGGAAAAGCCTCGGGTAGTAATAGCAGTCAGTCATCTAATGTATCATGTGCAGGAAGAGAACTGGCACAGACTGCAACATAATGTGACCTCGGGTTTGCCCACCAGAGGTGCTTGCAGGGACACCTTTCCATGTGTGACATGGCACTGGAAGAACCCCGATATTATGCAAGGGTTGATCAAAGCAATTTCTCAAGACACTACATAAGAGTTCAGGCTCCTAACTACCAATCGGGAACAGCAATCAGAAAACTATCAACCCTCAGTATAAAGAAACGTTGCCACCATCCATTCAAATCGGAAGTGTTTATCATCTCTCAGTTGCATCTCTGTTTTCAGGCAGTGTGTGATTTGGTTGTGGCTCTGTCGGTGGATAGAGGTGCAACTGAGGAAAATAAACACTGCAAGGTGCTCGGCTTTGGGGAACAGCTGTCTGAGGATGCACCCCTTCAGTGCACTAGAGAGGGGATCAGTGCTCACCACCAAGGCCAGTGCAAGTGATGGTTGCAAGGGCTTGGTGGAATTTTTGTCCTTGGTCAGGTGTATGTGCTCTGATTTCTCACAAATATGACCTTGCAAAAGAAACAAAATAATTACAACCACATTGAAAACTATGTGGGTCATTCAATAAATTTGAATGTGAATTTTTCACTATAAGGACAGAATACAGATAGAAGCTTACTTTTTTTTTTTTTTTTTTCAACGTAGTCTCTCAGCACTGTCCCATACTTTTCCCATCTGTGCGCAAGATTCCGTATTCCCTCAGCGTAAAAATCTTTTGGACTGATGTCTCAGCCAGTCGCTCACAACACTTTTGACTTCATCGTCACTTTTAAACTTCGTACCTCTCGTGAATGCTGCAAGGGGGATGAGGGAGCAGTTCCCAGCCCAGCTCGTTGATGGTCTGCACCATTTGGGCTGCTGTGTGAGGCCTTGCGTTGTCATGATGCAAGATGACTCCTTCTGACTGATGACCCCTGCGTTTGTTCTTTGTCTTTTTTGACCTGCCTCAGCAGTTCACAGTAGTTTTTCTGTCAGACTGAATGAGGTCATTGACTGATTCAATCACCTCAGGAGACCTCACTTCTGTAGGCCTCCCAGGCCTGTCTTCATCCTCAACACTGCTCCGTCCTTCTTTAAGCAATTTTAGCCCACTTGTAGACATTTTTTGGCTGAAACATGTGGCACCATACACAGTTGACATTCTCCTATGAATTTCAACTGGTTTGCACCCTTCAGCAACCAAAAACTTGATAACTGACCGCTGTTCAATCCTGGAGTGCTTCTTGGTCGGTCATCTTTGTTAATCGCCAAAACTCTCAGTTTTCTTTTTTTTTTAATCTGCAAAAGAAATTAAATCCATGTGAAAAAGAAGTAAAAGAAAAAAAGAAAAAGTAAGCTTCTATCTGTATTAGAAGTCCTTATACTGAAAAATTCACCTTATTTATTGAATGAACTTGTATTCTGAGGCAAGCATATACAAAATAAACTGTCACAACTGATCAATCTGTCCTGGGTATGATGAGAAACTACATCTGCATCCTGGGTAAGACGATAAACTATGTCCAGCAGCAAGGCCTCTGATCAGGAGGTTTTGATGAGCGTGGAACCACCTTTCAATTGCTGATGTTCCCAGGTCCACCCTGACCCAGGGTGGTAGCATTTGTTAGGGTCCCAGCTATAGGCAAATAGTTAACCCCTGAAACAGGGGTAAAAACACTATGAAAGTGTAAAAAGAGGTTTTAATACCAGAAATACTTTAAAAACCTATTACCAGCAATACATTTTTGAACAATGTTTTTTTTAAGAAAAAAAAAAAATATTAGCAACAATGTTTTTAAAAAAAAAACAATATTAGCAACAATGTTTTAAAAAAAAAACAATATTAAAAAACAATGTTTTAAAAAAAAAACAATATTAGCAACAATGTTTTAAAAAAAACAATATTAGCAAACAATGTTTTAAAAAAACAATATTAGCAACAATGTTTTTAAAAATGTTTTAAAAAAAAAACAATATTAGCAACAATGTTTTAAAAAAAAAAAGCAACAATGTTTTAAAAAAAAAAACAATATTAGCAACAATGTTTTAAAAAAAAAAAACAATATTAGCAACAATGTAAAAAAAAAAAAAAAAAGCAACAATGTTTTAAAAAAAAAAACAATATTATATTAGCAACAATGTTTAAAAAAAAAAAAAATTAGCAACAATGTTTTAAAAAAAACAATGTTTTAAAAAAAACAATATTAGCAACAATGTAAAAAAAAAAAACAAAAAAACAAAAAAATAATAGCAACAATGTTTTTTAAAAAAAAACAATATTAGCAACAATGTTTTAAAAAAAAAAACAATATTAGCAACAATGTTTTAAAAAAAAAAACAATATTAGCAACAATGTTTTAAAAAAAAAAAACAATATTAGCAACAATGTTTTAAAAAAAAAAACAATATTAGCAACAATGTTTTAAAAAAAAAAACAATATTAGCAACAATGTTTTTAAAAAAAAAACAATATTAGCAACAATGTTTTTAAAAAAAAAAAAACAATAATGTTTTTAAAAAAAAACAATATTAGCAACAATGTTTTAAAAAAACAAATGCAACAATTTTT